>CAJDSM010000147.1:7160-30261 GCA_903981925.1 Ostrea lurida
TTTCTTTCTCTGAAGCAAAGTGCTCGGGTGAGCGATGAGGCCCATGGGCCTCTTGTTTTTTCGTGCACTCTTTAAATTATGTGAGACAAATAAAAAAAACAAACCCACAGCACACAGACATCATGAAGTTCATTTTAGATTCTTTATTGAGAAACAAACTCTTCTGTGGAAACCAGCGACAATAAACTTGTATGTTTTCTTCAGACTTCCGGGTCGAATTTTAGTTCTCAAGAATTCACGCGGTATCCGCACGAAATGTCACCCGAACAAACAAGAGAGAGATCGCTGTTTTATTCCACGCTTTGATATCACTGACTGTGATTGATATCCGAGTTTACATTACAGAGCGAGTTTTATGAAGTATGGAATCAGGATTGATTCAAGAAATCCCCACTTTACTCACAATCTTCTCCATTTTCCTTTGATATTGAAAGTGGATTTCGAAACGCAATTATAGTTTCATTTTGATTTCTTCATCACAAATACATGTGATATAAATAAACGAGAGTAAAATCTTCGTCCACTTTCTCTTGAGGCTTGGTGAAGTTCACATATTTATAATTTGTCCCCATTGCAAATGATTACACACGCGGTCATGTTATGAATTCTACACCTACACCCACTCAGTGCATGACCCCAATATGAAGTTTATTCCCTAATTCGTGCTCAACTTTTTAAAATACAAGAAAGTACCCAGTGGTGTAGCTGTCATTAGGCACGTGCATACACATAATTTTAACCAAAAACAAGATGTGTTTGTGAAACACGAATGCCCCCGTATTCCACATGCCAGTGGAAGGGGCTTGTCAGAAGGATATGAAAGGTCTATCCCTTACCATTCAAAAGTTATGAACAATGTTAAAGTTTTTAAAATGTAGGTCAAAGTTCAAGGTCAAACATTTTGGTACCAGATAAAAGGGCTTGTCATAAGGAATACACATGTGAAATATGAAAGCCCTATCTCATGCCATTCAAAAGTAGGGGATAATCAATGTTAAAGTTTTTGAAAAGCAGGTCAAAGTTCAAGATCAAGATCAGGATGTCAAAAATGTTGGTACCCACGGAAAGATTTTATCATAAAGAATATACAACTGAAATATCAAAGCCCTAGTCCTTACCATTCAAAAGTTATAACGAAGGTTAAAGTTTTTGAAAAGTAGGTCAAACTTTAAGGTCAAGGTCAGGAATTCAAAAATTTTGGTACCCCCGGAAACGTCTTGTCATAAGTGCATGTGAAATATCAAAGCCCTAGTACTTACCATTCAAAAGTATAGCCAAGGTTAAAGTTTCAGACAGAAGGACAGAATGACAGACAGGACAAAAACAATATGTCCCCCTTCGATCACGGGGGCATAAAAAAAAATAATAAAAATAAATAAAATAAAAAAATAAATAAAATGTTAAAACATCAAATTTTCACTTCTTGAAAGTCAAAGATGCTCCCCAACAGTGGCGCAGTGTCATCGGTAGAGCACATTCATAGGTCGAGGAGTGTTATCATCTCTAATGGTGACAACTTTGCAGCCGCCCTGAATTCATATAGCATGTTTGTAACTGGACAGTGGTTCTGTCTACATTATATATGGCACTATACCTACATTATGTGTGGATCTCGCTGTATCTATGTGACTGTACCTGTATTCTATGTGGTTCCGTCAATATATTGAATGAAGATAACGAACAGTGATCAATCTCGTAAGTCTTTTAAAAACAGAATAAGAAACAAGAGTTGGGCAAACACGGACCCCTGGACACACCAGAGGGGGGAATCAGTTGTCTAGGAGAAGTATAAACATCTCGTCGCCTTTAAACATGACTGTTGAAACTCCTGCAATAACAACTTGTTTGTTAGTAGCTCAATTCGAAAACTGATCATACGCAGAACAAGCTCTTGCATATCGAATAAATTGAGAGAAATACACACCATATGCAGGTGATGATGAAATGCTGCTACATAAATATGGGAAGTTGACGACGGAGAAGCTGAAATCGTCTCGTTTGTCATAAAGTCGAGTTGTTAGTTTGCTGTATAATGTCTATGTTCAATAAAAATATCCAAGTACAAAGCATACATGGAAGACCCTGTGGTGTCTCTTTTATTCATAGTTCGCTGGGATATATCGAATCGACACATGAATGAAAATTATTAGTTATAGATAAAACGTCGTCGACATATTGAAACGTCGAATTAAAGGTTATCACTAGATTTTTTCCCCTTCTCATATAGAAGCTTTGAATAAATTCTGTCTCGTAAGAATACAAAAACAGGTCAGCTAACAAAGGAGTACAATTCGTGCCCATTGGAATTCCATGACTGTTGGAAGATCTGATTACCAAAAACTACAAAGATTTGTCAATGAAGAACTCACTTTAATATCAACTTCAGAGTACGTATTTATAAATGCGTCGAATCAGAGTGGAGTTTAACAAAGTAATTTTTAGAATGGCTGAAAACTAGATATGAATATTTTCTTTTTCCATTCTTGTTGACGTAGCAACTGTCTATAATGTTAAAAAGCCTTGTCATCAATATATCGTCATGAATGGTCGTGTAAAGTGTTGAGAAATCATATGTTTTCATGTTGTTGATTTGAGGGATTTCAAATTCACTAGAGGTTCTTTAGTTTTTCAGAATCCACATTTTATTTACATCACTTATGGCACATTTTGCTCAATACGTCTGAAACTGCTCCTTCACAGAAGTCAATATTATGATGGAACATTTACTAGATCCAGCAATGTATCTTTGTAAGGGTTTTTGAGAAGTTTTGGAATCCAGTATAGGTACGGTAATTCATATCCATTCGTCTCACTAACTGAGGTATTGAATGTGTTTAAAACTGAAACATGATTTTGAAGAATTCCATCTTTTTAAAAGAGCAGTTGAAGTGCAAGTACGATTACCAAATGTGGAGAAATGCAGCTGCACTACCAAGCCTTACAAAGACAATTGTTGCAAGCTTTGAATCTGACCCAATTTGTATTTTATGTGGTTGTATCTGTACCATATTTAGTCACGTGACTGTATGTACAGTATGTTGTTCTGTCTGTGGTGATTCTAAAAGGGGTTGTTTGATAAAGTTGTGTTTTATTACAAGGAAGCCATATTTGGATTTAGAATCACGATTTGCAAATGTATAGTTTTACAATCAAAAGCCTAAATCCAAAATCTTATTTTACGGCGACCCTAATCGATTTTGCTTGTTTTTCGTTAGAGTTGGACTGATTTAATTTAAATACAGACTAAAAGCCCATTTCCCCCTCGTTATGCCGTTAATTGACGACGATTCTAGAATCAGGATCCCTTGCGGTATATCATGTTCAGCAGACACATTCGGTAAGGCAACATCCCAGACTCAAAGTCCAAATTCGGGTTCATTGTCAACATACACGACCCCAGACTTACTTGATTAATTAAAATGTATTTCAACAATTAATGAGCTTTCCCTGTCGCAAATATTTGGTTTGTCCAGTTTGTTTCAGAGTGAAGTGCTTAGTGTGAGACGCGCGCGTTTTCCTTAATTGGTCAAATCCAAGCACACAATTCTCGGCAAACTATACTCATTCCTGCTGCTATTGTTGACCTGTGAGCTAGATATTTATTTCTATTCACATTCCCTAGCTGAGCTTGTATTCTATGTTTATACAATGTAAATGAACCAAGTTGCGCACCACATGGACGTGAAAACTTGGTTCATACCTCCGAATACCTTTTGATCGAGGTCATTTATAAATAAGTAGTAAATGCCATGCAATAAATTACATTACATGTATAATCAGTATTACCACTTACATCATAATATCATTATGTATAATTTAATATATTTTTTTAAAACTGGCAGGCCCAAACTTCCGTGACTTTCCTGGGTCAACCAAGCCTTTAAACCCCCAATCCAGATTAGCGCTGTTCATTATAATGGCGAAGAAAGACCCAAGAAAAATAAATTATTTCAGGCATTTACGTATATATCTAAATAGATTCTAGTCTTTGAATGTCTCTGAATATCCTTAAATAGATATTGATGTCTTGTCCTAGCCTGTAACCCTGATAAGGTAGTCAAATACTTTAGTAAAGGTTGTCTACTTTTTCTTTTAAAAAACGGGGGAAAGGGGGGGGGGGTCAATAAAATGTACCAATCACGTGTTAGTTTTATGTACATATGCAATATATTTAAATATTTAAAGGTATCGATCTTTGAATTTACAATGCGTGAACAAGAGAGTATTTATTTTACATGTATTTATATTATATGCTACTCTAATAATCAATTTAGAACAAAAATCTGGAGGAAAAAAAAAAAAAAAAAAGATTCTCGGTTTGATTTTGACACATCGCATTTTTTAATGCTTTGTTGGTTATGATTTCGGTGGCAGAACGTCGAGGCCAAAGGGCAACCAGGCACGCATTCCATTCTGTCCAATTCTATGCAATAATGACATATGTCTTCCTCAATACAACACCTGGCTTATCGTGTTATCGATTTTTTATGTTATGTGGGATTGTGTCATTGCACTCCATCCATACCCTAAGGTAGATACCCACAGGGCTATCTTGTCCACTGGACACCCAAAAACATATTAAGTGCCATCAACAGATTTTCAGATAAAAGAAAAAATTGCCCTGAAAAATAATGCAGAAAGCGGCAATGATTATTAAGACGAGTCACGTGGCTATTCGACAGGGAGTTGGATTAAAGGGGTGTTAAATTGCCGATCTATTTGCTGGTCATACGTAAAGCTGTGCACTCATTCATTAGATTTTGCAGCTCGGATTAAGGGGATCGATTGTGTATAGAGGGAACATTAGACAGCTCTAACGTGAGTACATCAATTCTACTTCCTTAAAATATACCACACAGGGAAAAAGAACTGTCAAATATTCCAATCATTCGGAAGGTTCAAGGTTTGCTTATATTAACAATAAACAAGCTGTGCTATTTCTTCCACAGCTGTCACAATAGAGCAAAAGGAACGCATTCCTTTTCTATATATACATATAAAAAAAATTACATCGCCTGTTGTACACATGTGAGGCGAGGAGCGTAAATATCAGGGATTTTATTTGAAAGAACTTGTAGTTGGTATTCTGTAATAACATGCGGGGTGTTTTTTAAATCATGTAAAGCTGATCTTAGCTATTTGGGTTGGTTCTGTGCGGGCGGTATTACCTACCATTATGAATGGAACCATTACTCAAAGAAAACTACGAGTTTATATTCACTTAACATGCGCTTCTGCAGACAACCTTTTGGGTATTTATAACAAGATACTTCAACAAGTGTGTCGGGAGTTCATGTTCCGTGTGAAGTATGGATGGAAACACTAAGTCCTACTTAATGAGTGTTGAGGGTTATTATTATTTAGTGCATGTACAACATGCAGCAGCCGAACAAAAAACGTCATTCAACAGTGATTTCATTCAAACCGAGAATGCCAAGTAAAGTTTATGTACATCATGAACACATCTAGTCATAACTGTCAGACGACAAAAATTAAAACACACCGCAATATTAAACTGACAGTCTGATTGGGTCCATTAATTAAGTTAGATATATTTTAATGATAACAAAAATATTTCTCAAATTGTAAAGTGAATGCCGTTGTGGCAGTCTCAATAACGCTGTACCTATATATACCCCCCTTCTTGTCGTCTTTAGATTTATCTGAAAAACGAGGACTTCACGAGGACAGCCTAAACATCATTTAATGATAGGGGACCATAATTAACTCTGTCTATTTGTTTAAATTTATGGCCGATAATAAATCGTCTGGGGTAATACCCAGCCGTGGAGGAGACATGGGTCATTATTAACTAGCAATCCTCTGATGATAAATTCAAACACCATTGTTCAAACCAGCCGTACTATGGATTCAGGATAACCGAGAAATCAATATTGATAATTGGGAGTTTTGTCGTCCGAACGTCGTTTTCGTAGATATAATTACCGCCTGAAAATAAAATGGTGTCTTTTTCGTGGTGTTTCGATTCCCGACTGATTCGCCATATAAAAAATGCCCCCCAAACCTACTCCCCGAATCAATTAACAACTTTATTCGTGGTAGGCATGCACCCCTGGGGCCTATGATGCTGTTCGATTTTTTCGAGAGCTCAAACAGCATGACGTAAGGGATTTTCTTTCTTAACAAGGGGATAAATCTTAATTCTGAATCAAATAAGGACGGGGGGTCGGGGGGGGGGGTGATAAATTTTGTTATATGCAACACTAAATTACATACATGCAGTACGTCTGACTTCACATTCATATGTAAATAATATATCTACATATGTGTATGAACTGCTAGTACTTAGTTTATTATCATTATATCTCTTAAATTGTGTAACATGATTACATGCCAACATGTCTGGCAAATCTATATATCCCGAGCAACGCGCGCCGGGAGATGGGAGAAAAAGGGGGGGGGGGTATATTTGTATATATATTCCCCCAATGAAAGTACAAATCCTATGCATTAGAATCAAGACGTGGAAAATTATCAAGTGAAATACGACCTGGTTAGCATTGTCAACACGATACATCATTTTAGCAGAAGTTTCAAGCTCTAAATCACACGAGAAGTACATTACTCTCCCTCGCAGTACACATGAAATAAAGCCTCTCTCGACAGCCGAATCACACATCTCAGGTGCTCGGGGATGGGGGTGTCGTTATTAAATAAAAATCAAACTCGCATGCAAACCTGAGGTGGTGGTATCAGAATCTGGCATTTTGTCGTAGGCTCAAACACAAAAAACAGGTTTAGAGCGAAATTCATAATTGATCAATGGGAAATTGTCGTGTAAAGGAACTATTTACTGATTCCTAGCCTTCACTTATCGTAGTAATGGCTTGACTGTTATGTATTTTTCATAAACACTACAATTAAATAGCTGTGTATCTCACGGCAGATGAATATTAGCAATCTCTGCGTTCGTCCACTCATTCTTGCAGAGGAAGAGAGATCGAGGTCGGTCGAGAGAGAGCGTGGCTTTTGACGTTTATATTGTTGTGTTTCACTGAAGGCGTTACTCCATGTAAATCAAGCCAGGTTAAGTGTGTTGACAAGTATATCGGATTTTGTATGAGGACAACATAGCGATAAATTGACAGAGGATAATACTAATCAACCTCTCTTCTTATTTATAGTGTTATTGTAAGGAATGGCGATGGTAACGCATAATGGACAAAGTATTGGAATAGCGGAATACGTCTCCCTTATCATTGAAACGGCGAGGAAAATCATCGAAAAAGAACAACGAGAAAAGGCAAATTTGGATAAAAGTGGACTTTCTCTAGCCAGCGCGGACGCTCCAGAAGACAGGTCCGCTAGCGTCGAATCAGAAATAACGAAAGAAATGGAAGAAACTACGTCAAACTCCCTAGGTATGTTTTTCAAGTAGAACGGTTCTCCAATGTATGATCAAATTATGTTAATTGCATAACACGTCATATGTATGTTTATGACCGTTATCATTGCAAACATACAATTCAACTAATGTTCAAATCGTGTTGACCATTTTAGATAAAATATCACACCTTTCAGTTAAATAAAGCACAAAAACTCGCCTGAACGCGATAGTTGGGTTATTACAGATAAATGGATGTTTAAAGAGTGCATCAAAGCATTCGTTACCGTTAATTACACAGCCTCTTGAATACAGAGGGTCGGAAACGTCGTACTTTACAGCGCTCTATTTTAAGTTAATTGTCCAGTCAGAGCAACATCGGAATCCCTCTGGAAAAGATAGCCTTTTATGGTGAAACTGGGATTAAATCTCAGTGTGTCTCCTGTTGTAGTCAGCCACCCAGGAGAAGAGAAAACACGTTTATTGACGCTCATTCCGGATCCATATCAAACATTTGATCAGCTAACGATTTTTTTTTTTATGTCATTATGATAAGATTGTTCAAATCAAATGAATTGTACAGACATTCCTGTTAAAACAAGCATAGTTGCGTCCATTCCCAAAATAAACTAAAATTCAATGACAATTTTATATTCGGTGTTAATTTGATCATTGTGTTGTAGACACAAATTTAGTGATGGTACGTCTGCCTGATGGAACTCTTAAATCAGTGGAAGATTACATCATCGGAATTATAAAAGATGCCAGCAGTCAGATAGAAAGAGAACGCCAAAATGCAAGCACCTTAGCAGACGACACTGTAGACCAAAGAGCAGACGACAAAAACATGCAGACACCTACCAAAACTACAGCCAACAATACTTGTGAAAAAGACTCCACACGTAAATAACTTCACAGCTTCCTTGCTTAAATAATATATTTCGCCCCCCAACTAAAAGAGAGAATATGCACTATGTATTTGTGATGGAGAATGCAGAGTTTAATTGGCACATTTTTTTCTGTAGCAAAGGCAGCAACACCCAGAACATCTAGTCAAAGATCAGGCGCTGTTTCAAAAGTCCTCGGTCGGATCTTTAAGGTACTTCAGAATAAAATGGGAGATTGTGTGGTTTGTAAATGAACATACAGTTGAACTTCGATATCTCGAACACTGATATCTCGAATACCATGGTTATGTCAAACTGATTTGGAGGCCCCAAACAACTATTTTCTTAGTATTTTTACCCTCGATATCTCGAATTCATGGATATCTTGAACTTTTTTCTTAGTCCCATTGAGTTCCGAGATAACGAGGTTCAACTGTATATATTTCACAATATTATCTGTTTTATTGTTATTGACTTAAAGTAATACAACAGATCACCAATTATTATTGAACTAAATGTTCTTTAGGCAACCTTGTAAATAAGTACATTGTCCATGTAGTCCTTTTACATGTGACCACATTTTAAAAAAAATCATTGTGTTTGTCCCATCTCTCTCTCTCTCTGTTTCCTCTTCTTCTCCCTTCTCCTCTCCTCACCCTCTATCCATCTTCCTCTCTTTCTCTCCTCCCGCCTCTCTCTCCTCTCTCCTCTCGGACTTCTCTCTCTCCTCTTCTATATATACCACCCACAAACACACGCTGATTTGTTGCACATTTGACTAGAAGATGAAGCAATGAAAAACTTTTTTGAGCACTGGCTATTTGTGCCTCTGTATCAGAACTGTTTACTATACCAACAAAAATTTGCTAGTCCAGATCACACACAAAATATTTTTTTCACGTTTGAAAAGAAGTTCAAGAGCACTGTAGGTCTGCTTAAAATTAGTTTAAAGTATGATAGAAAACATAATATTTACTATTAATTCTGATTACAACTACATGTATCGCTCCCTTTAAATATATGGTTATAAGATTTTAACAGAAAGTAACATTGATGAAAAGCACAGGTACCTCCCGATAAATGTTATAATTTCACGAGTCCCACTTAAATACTGGACTTGCATCTTCAAACCAGTAGCTAATTTCAAAGGCTGCTGAAGATACATGTTTTTGGATACCCCTAGGCAGATCAGAGAATAATTATTTAATGTAGACCCAAATGCACATGATGATAGAAGATTTTTGAATCCATTGAACAGAAGTAAAAACTCAATTCTATGTTTCTTACAGAGAAGTAAAACAAAAGAGAAGGAGAAACCAAATGAAGGAATTATCAACGGATTTGACGATTCCCCGGCACCAGGCAGAGGTATCTAATTAATCTCTCTTTGACAGGGGAGAAAAATCAATACACAGAGAAGGATTTATTTTTCACGGTCGCCCATTTGTACTCTCAACTTGCTCATTATACAAGCGTCTGTTTTTTTCTTTGCGACAAAAAGGAATTATGGGAAATGCCAGACTATACAATTTATATGGCATCTTCAGCATACTTAATCTTGATCTAGTATGCAGAGTTTGCATTATTTTAACAATTGCTCAAATTAAAGGATTTTTCGGGGGGGGGGGGGGCATTTTTTTAAACACCAGTTACACTATACTGGAAAAATGTGTGCATCTCAGTTAGTGTAAATGCATTTTATTTAATTTACATTTTAATATATCTAATGCAACATATCAGATATTATCCTTAAATTGATTTTAAAACTTTCCATCTCTTCTCATATTTTCTATATCCTGTAAGTCTTTTTTATTGCATACATAATTTATCAGGTGATATCATTACTCATTTTGATGATGCAATAGAACATTATATTGATTTTTGTTCACTAGGAACCTGTGAATTACAACAAAAAGCACTAATAAATAAAGTGAAAATTGCAAATAACTATAGGGCAATATTCCATAAAAATAATGTAAAATACCACTATAGCACATAGTCCTATCTTAATTTGTCCAATAACTGCCAACTTCAACCCAACTTGTAAGAAACGTAAGGTGCTAGAAATTGATTTTGTTTGATAATGCTGACGTTAATGTTCATACAATTACGGTAGAAAATCATTTTTTGAGGGTAAATTAAAGGATTTGTGATAAATATGGTCTCCACATCGTATTTTTCCTATCAGCTTGGAGATTATCGTTGTCTTGCATTGATTAAAACTTTTGTACGTGGTCTTCACTAACAGGATATCTAGAGTTAAAATCAATCCTTCAGTGCTTAGGAAATGCTACTTTATACATTGAGAAGGGAAGTAAATCTTCCCTAGTGATCGAAGTATTCTCATAAATACATCAATATACAATCAAATATAGGACGAATGGGTACGTTTTTATTGCAAAGTGTGGATCAACATTTGTCATAAATTTAGAGTTTGGAAAGAGCTAGGCAAATCGGCCTCAGGATTTTATTCTGTGAAAAGACAGTTTTCTTTCTGTTTTGAATTTGGGCCAGTATCATAGTCGTAACTCATGGGTTTCCCTCCATTACAATGCATTCAATGCCGAGTGTAATGTGACAGAGAGAAATCCCATGGGTTCCGACTATAGATCAGTAGATAGTAAGTTGTAAAAGGAAGGGGTGGGTGAGGGTGAGGGGGCAACAGATAGTTACCCTGAAGTACTGGGGATTGAGCTAGCTAGCCCCCTCCCCCCTCCTCCTCCTCCCTCTAATTCTAGTTAGCCATGTTCAGTATCAATAAAATTCTCAATGGAAATTAGTATTTAACAGATGGGTGTTATTGTTTTAGTGTGAATAATTTTTTTTTCCGATTCTCATACAAAGTGTGTCCAGGCTTATAACTTTTTTGTCTTTTGACTAGGGCCTTTGATTATTTGGTATCTGGGTATACCACGATAAGACTGTGTCATGTACCATTTTCAATGACCTTTAACCTTAACTTTCAATGTGAAGGTCAAGTAATAGAATTTTTTGGGATAAAAAAAAAAACATTTTAAAACTCTGGAAAGTGAAGGGAAGAACACATCAGTTTAAGTGTGCTAAAACAATTCTTCCTAGTCCATTCTTAAGTCATATTAAAGCCCCATTTCGCGACCGGTCGGTTTTTAATGAGGTAGGTGGAGCCCAATCGAAACAGAGTCGTTATTAAACTGAGGTAGGTGGAGCCAATCGAAACAGACGTTACTACGCTGGATTGATCCAGGGCTGCCCCGGTGTTTAATTTGCTATACAACATAGAAATACACAGGAAATAAGAATACTGTTATGAAGTTGGAATCTACGTGTTCACGTTTGAGAACAAGATTCAATATAAAAGCAATCTATCATGAATTTATCTAAAATATTACTGATTACATTGATTTTATATTTACGCTGATTTGGGAGGAAAGTTAATTGATTTCGCCAAAGTATTTTTTAAAAACTTTTTTGTAATATTTCTATTGCTTCTCATATTAGCGGTGAGGAGAGACTGATATATTGACGACAGTGACCGAGAATTTACTAGCATTAATCAAAATATCACTTGCAATTCAGATGTTATAAACACATTTCACCAGTGTATGTTGCAAAAGGGGGAAACTAACGTGTGTAATCATGCATACATGCCGTGTTCTGAAAGATTGCCACTTTTGTATCGGTTCTTGGCCGCACGAGCATTTCAAGACATCTTGGCCTATCAAGTGTGATTTGACACTGCACCCGGATGTCAACAAAACTGAACAAGTTTTAATTATGACATGTTCGTATAATGGAATCTTGAAAGAAATATATAAGCGGGTTACTAACAGCTCTCTCCCTCTCTTCTCCTCTCTCTACTCGAATTTTTTTAAATTAGCTTTTGCTCTCTCTCCTCTCTCTCTCTCTCTTCCTCTCCTCTCTCAGAATTTTTTTTTAATTAGAGTTTTGAAAGAAAATTTTCTGTCGAGGTAGCGATCGGTCAGTTCAGGCTCCTCGTGGCAAACGTTGTCAAAAAATTTACTATAATGTGTTCGACAAATGCCTTTTTTGGTGGGAGTGCCGTTGAACAACAGTGATTTTTTAGGACATCTCTTCGGGTTACAAACCAGCTATGACTGTGACCTTTGTCTAATTTTCAGATATTTAGTTTCAGGTAATTGTCGACTCATAATTATTCTAAAAACCTCATACCGCAGCGTTATCTCTGCGCTGGCGGGTAGATCGAAATAGAATTTGGCACGCCTGGCGGATTGTCATTGCTAATCAAAGACTTACGCCCTGGAGTGTCCAGTTGACACTCACCAACTGTCATCAGACATCTGAGCTATTTGTATCTATTTGATTGACAAGCGGTAATGTTTTTGATCTTCTGTCCAGTACAATTTCAAGGAGGTGCGTAAAAATGGGTGGTTATTAAAAGCCCATGTTCGCGACCGGTCGGTTATTAAAGGTAGGTGGAGCCCAATGAAACAAGCGTATTATTACCGTGGAATTGACCAGGGGTGCCCAGGGTTAATTTCTATACACATAGATACAGCAGAAATAAAACGTGTTAGAAGTGGAATCTACGGTTCATGTCGTTGAAGAACAAGATTCAATAAAAGCAAAATCGTCAAGTCCTGAATTTAATCTAAAATTATTATGATACAATTGATTTTTACTTTACGGATGATTGAAGGACGGTTTTAGCCATCGGATAGATTATAATTGCAAAAGTTTTTTAAAAACTTTTTGTATATTTCTAATGTGCTCTCAATTAGACCGGGTGAGGAGAGACTGAATATTGAATTGCCGACAGTGAACTTGCAGATTTACTTGCATTACACAAATATCACTGCATGTCAGAGTTGTATAAACACATTCAACATGTTATTTGCAATAAGAGGGGGAAAATCAAACGTGTGTAATCAATGCATGCTACATCGGCCCGATGTTTCTTGAAAAGATTTTGCACTTTGTATCGGCTTTGCCGCACGAGCATTCTAAGACATCTTGTAGCCTATCAAGTGTGATTGACACTCGCACGGACTGTCAACAAAACTAAACAAGTTTTCATTATGACATGGTGTCTAATATTGGATCTTGAAAGAAGATATATAGCGGGTTACACGCTCTCTCTCTCTCTCGTCTCTCATCTTCTCTCTCTGTCGATTTTTTTTTAAATTAGATTTTTGCTCTCTCTCTCTCTCCTCTCTCTTGCTCTCTCTCATCTGTCTCATGATTTTTTTTTAATTAGATTTTGAAAATGAAAATTTTCATGCGGAGGTAGCGATCGTTCATGCCAGGCTCCTCGATGGCAAACGCGTTGTCGCAAAAAATTATATAAATTTTTCCGACAATGACTGTTTTTGTGGGGTGCCGCTTTGAACCTGTGATTTTTTAGGACATTCTCTTCGGGTTATCAGAAACAGCTATGACTGCTTTGTCTAATTTTCAGATATTAGTTCAGGTAAATTATCGACTCAAAATTATTTTAAAAAACCATGCCCGAGCGTTTCTCTGCGCTGCGGTAGATGAAAGAATTTGGCACGCCTGCGGGTTGTAATTGCTATCAAATAAATTACGCCCTGGAGTGTCCAGTTGACACTCAGCTAAAACTGTCAATCAGAAATCTGCAGCTATTGTGAATCTTAATTTGAATTTTGACAAGTCGGTATTTTTTGATCTGTGTCCAGGTTAAATTTCAAGGAGGTGGCTTAAAAATGGGTGTTTAAATCAAACCCATTTTCCTCTGTGAAATGAATTGAGTGGACATATACTAAGTGTGGATTCCTGATTACATGTGAGGAACTTATTGCATAATTAATTAGTTTTGTAAAAAGTACAACTTGTAAAATAAAATCACTCCCTTACATTTTTATGTTGCTGAAATATTTGTGAAAAGCTATTTTATTAATATACATGTATATATATATACAGTCCACTGGTGAATTCATGTTCCAGCCAATGTCACATCTATAAGTCATGTCAGGATATTTAATATTCGACTGAAATAAGGAATCTAAAGGATGTCTTAAAATGATATAAACTCTGCCTGATTTTTCCTTTTCAGCCTCAGAAGAAAAGAAGCCCTCCTCTAAATCTGAGCCCTGTTCCTATAACAGTGTCCACAGTGATGAAATCACGGCCCATTCACCGACAGAAAATCACGACTCTCCCAACAAAGACAATAAACAAATTCCCAAAGGAAAGGGCAAACTCAAAAAGAAGAACTCACTCAGGAACATGTTGTCCTGCTTCTCTTCTAAAGCAGCCCAGGCGGACTGATCCGGTTCCTGATCCGGTTCCTGCCAACTCTTGACATCTGGACAAAAATCTCAAATTGACGTCGGTCTAAAATTCTCGCATGTAGCTTAATGGCAAATCAGATGGGTATATCAAATTCGGCTACATTGGATTCTGAAACCTGCAATTTTTAACCATCATGGAGAATATTTGAAATTCTTCCTTTTAAAATACTCGTACAAGAAATTGGATACATTTACGTGAATGTACATGATTCTGTGCCATTAGGAATGGATTTAGCTACCATATTACCTGTAAATATCGTGGCATAAAACCTATGAATGCTTCCGACAGGAAGGACTTCAGAAAATGAGAATTGGTGACCAAAAATAGTACATTGCATTGTGAAAGTTTGTTCTGACGAGTGAAAAGAAATCCACAAGGCCATTTCCTCATTCAGATGCACAGTGATGACTTTACATGCATTGTAAAAAGTTATCATGGTCGTATAACAATTGTGAATTTACAAAATGACAAATGCAAAAGCAATATTATTATGTAAAAACTCGACATGTTTAAGACTATTTTGTATTATTTACATCCATGTACTTAATTGAATACAGCTATCACCCCCCCCCAATTTTACTTTTCATGTAAATAGATTTATTTAGGGGTCAGAATTCCCCCATGCCAAACTGTGAAAGACTGTGATTGGGAGCATGTTTGTTTAAAAGAATAATTTATTTTTGATATTGATGTGAAAATGAACACTTAATGTTGATAATATTGTGGAATGTGTGACATTTTCACAATATCAATAATTATCGACTGTTGTCAATTTCTTAATTGTTTTGTTTTCACAACATATTTTCTCTATAGAAGGAATTTCCTCTTCGAGTCAGTATTGTATTTTTGCCTGGGTGCTTTAGATAGTTTATGTGGTTCCTAAGTAAAGTTTACATCCAGCCAAAAAAGTATGATTAAGTGAATGCATTGCATTTTATTGATTTAAAAAAGATATACCTATGGCATGTCTTATTCAAATTTACAGATAAGAAATATCTTTTTGTGAAATTGAGGAAGAAGCCGGGTTAAAGATATTTGCAAATTTGTTCCAAATTGGATTTCCCAGTCTCATATGGTGGAAGTTTGTTCAAATCAATTTTGTTTACATACCATACCGACTGTTTACCCACTGCTTTTCATTTCATTACAATACAGCAGATTTACGAATACGATGTATTGAAAATGTCTGACAGTTGCAATAAATATTTTATTTGTATTTTTTAATCTAAACATTGGAATTAAACAAGTGAGAGGTTGGTGGTGTTCTTTGATGTCCCTTTTATTTGGCATGCTGCGAACAATGGATTTCTAAAAATCTGATTGAGGAAATACCATTTGTGTGCATACGCTCACAGACACCCACACCTACATGTCATACAGTAATATTTACATTTACTGTTTAATCCCCTAATAAAACAGCATTAGAATCATATTTGTGATGATATGTGCTGGTATAACTGCAAAGACCGAATCATCCAAGTTGGTTGGGTATGAATCAAGAACTACTTACAGGTTTTAAAAAAATATGTAAATAATTATGTACTGTTTTTAGCGTTGAAAATGTATAAAACTGTGGACAATTTGATGTTTTTATTTTCAAGAAAAATTAATTAAATACCTTGGGTAGTAAATGTTTTTTTAAATTTTGCACTCCTTTTTGTACGTGTATACGACTATGACATCATGAAGGCGAAAATGTACATTGCTGTAGTCTTTTTCGTGTCATTTCATTGTAGTTAAACAATTATTACTAATGGCTGTGTCCATAACTGCTACTTCCCCAAGGATATGAGCGAGAAAGTTTAAGTAGACAATCAAAACAAAACAAAAAACCAAAAACAAAAAATATACAATAAAATTGATGCAGAAAAAAAGATTACTTGACAAAGGGGATGAGGGGGGGGTACGGCCAAGCATTTACCAAAGTATGGCCGTACAGATTGCCGGCTTACAAATGCATACCCCAATCCTTTTGCATACGGTTCGGTTATATGTAACATTTTCCACAGAAACCTTCTCCCGGATTTTTTTTTATTGAAGAATAATTAATCTGTTTACGAAGGATTGTCAGCGACGATCAGATCCTCCATATATCCCATTCGTTGTTTCAACAGTTTGTTAAGTTATTTATGATTATACTTTCAATTCATCATAGGGGGCTGGGGTCTTTCTACTAATCCTTGTATACACAGACCACAGGTATCTGAATTTTAATCAATAAATTAGATATTTTCAGGAAAAAAATAAGACCTATATAATATAAAAACACGTGATTGTTAACAGACGTACCGCTAGGAATGGGTAACTTTTTTGACAGGTCAAATAGAATACATATATCAAAGGGATTGCAATTTTCATCAATCTGTTATATCAAAAGTAGAGAAATTGAATGGCACATATATATCAAATGGATTTGTAAATTATCCACTGAAAATTTGTAATTATGGGAAAAAAACTGCACTTCATCTACCACCTGAAAAACAAAGGAATTAAGATTATATTACAACCAGGTATTACAATAGCATATGCAATGGATAATCAACTTATACAATTTTGTGATGAAATGTAAATTTATACAATTTCTTTATGAAATTAACGGAATATATGATTATTGATTATTTATTGTTTTACGTACTCACGAGAATTATTTCACTCATGCCGGTGAAGCGGCTGAAATTTTAGCCTTGCTCCGGGCACTCGGAGCCTTGAGGCGGGGGGGATCTGTATCGTGTCACACCTGCTGTGACCCGGAGGCCTCCGGTTTTTCCGGTCTCGTCCGATGACCTCCCATTCGTCGCCTCTTACGACACGTAAAGGGATGCTGACGACCTACCCTATTCCTAACCCGGCATCCCACAGGTTCGACAAATACGAATGTAGCTATGGAATTTCAAAAATATTTGTTATATTAATGGGGTGTTGTTGGAGATCTTAAGGGCGTACATATGTACCCCAAAGTAGAGCTGAGCCTCCCCCCCCCCCCCCCCCCCCCCCCCCCCCCCCCCCCGCCCCTCCCCCCCCCCCAGCCCCCCCCCCCCCCCCCCCCCCCCCACCCCCCCCCCCCCTCACAAGCTCCCCCCCCCCCCCCCCCCCCCCCCCCCCCCCCCCCTGAGTGTAATGTTGAATTGATTGTAATTTATTTATTGTTACGTCCCGCCGAGATTATTTCACTATATGGAGACCGTGCACCAATGCCCGGGTGAAGGGCCTGAAAATTTAGGCCTATGCTCGCACTCGGGGCCTTGAGCAAGGAGGGATCATGATCGTGCCACCCTGCTATAGACACGAGGCCTCAGGTTTTTTCGGGTTCTCATCCGATGACCGCCCCATTCTGTCGGCCTCTTACGAACACGCTAAGCGGATTGCTGAGGGACCTTCTAACCCGGAGTGCTAATGTAAATCAGCATTATTGGACACTCAGCAACGGGTGAATTGCCAAGTATTAATAAAATTAAAACTGAGCTCGTTGACAAAATGAATGAATAGAAATCAATTATTGTATGGGAAGACAATAATGCAATTTTGCTTCCTTCAGAGCCCCTTAATAGATAATTAATAAACTAACACAATACACATGATTTTTATAAATCTTAGTTTTTAATTAAGCTCAACTAGCTATTCCAATAGATAAGCACACAAGAGTTGTCTATCCTTGGTATTTTCAATATTCATGAAAATCATGTACCGGTATGACCCAACAATTTCAATGTTTTCTGGATAATTTTTGTTGAAATTAACAAGAGGCCTAAGGACAATTCTGAAACACCGACCATAGATTAAGTGTTGTGTGTATATGGTGCAAGCATGTAGCTTTGAAACACTAATAATTGTAATGTTTACCTTATTCTTTTGATACTGGTTAATAAGTAGCCTTTGTACCAAGTATGACCTCCAATTGATTTTACTTAGGTGTGGTCCAAACAAAAAAACTTCAAAAAAAAAATTTCTAGTATATGTAAAGGGCTTTAACTTTCGAGATTTTTATCGATTGGTATTCAAGATGGTTTAAATTTCACTGATAAACCCCTTTGAATAGATGAACTTAAATCCCAAATACTTTGATAAACAGCACTTTGCAATGGTTTTCTTTCCACAATCGTCAATGTGATCGTGAATACAGCGAAAATAAAACCCAAGCAAATATAACTATGCACCATGACAAATGCACAACAGTAAAGAAAAAGATTGTTAAAAGGACTGTAAAAGGAAAGGGACCTAGAAATTAAAATATTTTGCTCCCTAACACCAAAAGATGTTTTACGGTAACATTTGGTGAAAATTGGCTATGCCGTTTCAGAGAAGAAAAAAATGTTGAGAAAATAATGACAGATTACAGATGACTCAGTGACCCATGAGCCACCTAAAAGCAACATACATTCATATTGCACTATCACACTCTTGCACCATTATCTTTACAAGTCACACAGACACACATCAGTAGACCTCTATACAGGCGTATCGAGTCAGTCCCCCACCCCTGATTTCCTTGGACCTCCCACAATGGCGAAGTATGGTTAACACTGACCGTCCAATGCTGTCCAGTTTGAAATTCGTATGCTCCTTGATATCTGTGTCCACGATGAAGTGTTCTCCTGCAAATAGAGATTGTCATATAAACTACATGGACTAAACATTTCAATTTTTAGGGCCCCGCATCAACAGATGTGGTGCCCTATAGTTTTCAC
The DNA here is from genome assembly GCA_903981925.1 of Ostrea lurida. Classification (NCBI taxonomy): domain Eukaryota; kingdom Metazoa; phylum Mollusca; class Bivalvia; order Ostreida; family Ostreidae; genus Ostrea; species Ostrea lurida. Next base: position 26,348 of record CAJDSM010000147.1, read on the forward strand.
TTTGTCCATCCGTCTGTCTGTCCATCCAATTTGGGAGTGAAAGTTAAATAGTTGTTCATTAGATACATGTATACCGTATATACTCGCCTATAAGTCGGACTTTTGGGAGTTAAATTTTGATCCAAAAGTTGATGTCCAACTTATAGGCGAGTCCTAGGAAGATCAGTATTTTTATAATCGGCAAAATGTACCGATTTTTAAAACAACTCCGACAATTATCAGATCATCGTCCAGACAAATTAGTCTGGACATAGAAATATAACAAATATTGAACACAGGTCAACGATACGATAATTGACATGATATTGATTTTTGGAGAAAGGATAATTAAATACTGGCATCATTTCTCAAAATATTTTTTGAAACAGGGGCAAAATCGGTGTAATTTTGATTTGAAATTGTCAACCGATTCTGGCAAAAAGTTGTACCGACATATATAAAGCGGGTCAATGGCAAAATCCTTGAAAATGATCTAAAAAAAATACAACCGACTTGTAGGCGAACCGACTTATAGGCGAGTATATACGGTAACTTTTCATGTTGCTTATTGGAATTCTAAGAAAACCACTACATGTATTATTTATCTGTAATTTACGGTATATAACTCCCTCTATCTATATCTAATGAATTATTCAAATTAGTATCATGAATTCGCTAATCTTATTGGTGACTAAGAACATATTTGAGAAAACCAAATCTTATCAAAAACTGTTTCTTGATCAAAGCTAGCTTATGTGGTAGACATCACACTTTGAGTGTTGTCTCGATCACTGGACAAGGGAGATAAGATAAACACAGGGACTAGTAACTAAATGTCAATCAATTTCTAGCATCCAATGTGAAGCTTCATTTTTTCAGATTGACAGGGGTTCACAGACCAGGGAAATTTGAAGGCGGTGCTTATTTCCTCGATCTTTAACAAGATTATGTAATACAATATAGGACCCGAAGACATCTATCCAGAATTTATTTTTAAGGGTTTTCAAGAAAGTGATGATGTCTTTGATGCCACAATTAATGAATTTGTTCAACTGAAAATTGAGAACAAAAAGTCTCATACCTGATCTCCAGGTATATATAAATATATAATATTATGTCTTTATCTGCAAGCTTTCAACAATTTTGAGGATTCCTAAGTTTTGGTGGGTATCATTTTTCCACAACTCGGTGTGTATTTTACAATCTCATTTCAATTATGGTGAAAATCATATCTGTTAAATGTCAAGGTTTGGGTGATATTGCAAAACTAGAGCAAGCTATTTTGAATTATTTAAGAGCACAATCACAATTAATATCTACTATTTATAAGACACTCATATCTCATGTGATACTGAAAATTAAGGAACTCGTGGGGTTACCGATGCCTCTTTAGTTCATGTTCTACAAACTTGAAGGGAGCTGCAATTCTGGTTAATAATAATTTTGATTTTAAACCTCTTATTGCAAATATAAAAGTTCTAATCACCCAAAGGCAAGGACAAGGTCCTAAGTTAATAGAAAATAATGGCTATATTGATTCTTTTAGGCAGCTACACAGAAATACTCGTAATTATTCATGGACCAGGGATCGACATTATATAAATAATGACTGCAAGAGAGGGTTACAGTGGAAATTGTCACCCCGAGCAAACCTTGTTGACGAGGCGTTAGCAATGGTTTTCAAGGGTGACTTTATTTCCACTGTAACCCTTCTTGCAGGCATTATTTATTATATTATATTTATACTGAATGCATGAATTTACAAACTCTAATCCAACTGTTTTGATCAAATTGACTAATATATTTGATGAGTAAATGCGCATAGGCCTAATGAGATGGAAAGCATTCGATTGTGACGTCATATGATACTCTGACGCAAACATAACGTCAAGCATAAACATTGCAAATTGACTAAGTAAGATGTTTTACAAACAGATTTCCTCAGATTAAATAGAAGTTGTCTAATCAATTGGTAATATAGTATATTAGTGTTTAGAAGGAGTTGCGGACAATGCATTGAGGCACATGTTGGTGAAAAATGCCTAAGTTCAAACATTCATAAATTGTCCAAGATACATTTCCTGACAATATGCATATCTCCATTATGTAATCTATGACTCCACAAAGTTTCATTAAAATCCTGTGAGTTGTTTAGGAGGAGTTGTGGACAACATATTTCGGACAGACAGATAGGGTAAAACCTATATACCCCCCCTCCCCCCAAAAAAACTTTGTTTGCGGGGGTATATTAATTGAAAATATCAAAACATGTTTAAGACAGTAATAATGATGAATTGTCAAGTAAAACACTATCATTTAGAAATGCGAATAAATGTATTGTTGTCTAACAATTCTAAATATCTTATTACAAAACTAATAAAAATGAAAATAAACATATCTATGTACAATAAATACGAAACTTTCACTTTTGTCATTACTGTCAGAGAGATATTTTAATCAGTTATTTTGTAGGTTTTTAAGCTGAATTAAAATTTCTACACCCATTTTGTCAATTTTTGGATACGCAAGATACTTGGGATGAAGGTTTTTTTCAGGCTTATTTTTTCAAATGTGGGGGTACATTGTATACGATACTGTACAGTATATACAAAATATGACAGCCGTCCCTTAACTAGTTCAGGAAATATTGTATAGGTCAATTTTTTAAAATCTAAATAGGTCACTTCCAGGTCAAGGTCACAAGATCATGCACTGTTACATTACATGAAAGGTCTTGCTGTAGAATGTATATACAAAATATGAAAGTCCTAGCTTATATATAGTTCAAGAGATATTTTTAAAGATTTTTCCTATATGCAAAACTTTGATCCCCTATTGTGGCCCCATCCTATCTCCAGGAATCATGATTTGAACAGACTTAAATCTACTCTATGTAAGGAAGCATTCATTTAAATTTCAAATTTTCTGGCCCAGTGGTTCTTGAGAAGAATATTTTTAAATGATCTCATCAAATTTTTACTTTTTTTGTGGTTATCTCCCTTTGAAGGGAATGACCCTTCATTTGAACAAACTCGAATCCCCCCCTTCACCCAGGGATGATTTGTACCAAGTNGCCCTTCATTTGAACAAACTCGAATCCCCCCTCCACCCAGGGATGATTTGTACCAAGTTTGTAATTAGTTCTGTACATGTGGTTCTGGAGAAGATTTCCTATATATTTGATCCCCTATTGTGGCCCCACCCCTATCTTCAGGAATCATGATTTGAACAGACTTAAGGTAGCTCACTTCTATGTACAGTGCAGCTACACGTAACTTGTCTCTGATGTCTACAATCATTTGTGCAGCTTTGGACATTTCTTTGAATGAAATATTTGTACTGGAAAGATGACTCTATTGTAACAAGTTGTGTTTGTGAATCACTGATGCCCGCATATTCCACATACCAGTGGAGGGAGCTTGTCATGAGGAATACACATGAAATATGAAAGGCCTATCACTTACCATTCAAAAGCCATTGAAGTTTGTGAGACCAAGGTCGAGGTAAAGACATGATCAATATTAAAATTTTTCCGACAAATAGACAGACAGGCCATAAGCTATATGTTCCCGAATCAAAGATTTTAGGAGCATAAATATATGCACTTTGTACAAGCCTGTGATCAAATGCTTTTTGGTTTTTTTTTTAAAGAAATACTGCATGAATGATAGCCTTTTTATGTCAAAATATGGCATACTGCAGCAAAATGTAATAATAATGACATCATAATTCCAGGTATTACACCATCATAATCAGCTTGATAGTTACAACTGAGTTGAATGGGGGCCAGATAATTACTTTCTGTCAGCGACAATAATCCAGTGTGGATTTTGTTATCCATAAACATTTCTCTAAACCTCTGAGTTAACACTGCCACTTAGTCTACTCTCACCATCAGTATCCAGATTCTGTAGCTATCATTGCTATACTCTGTC
>CAJDSM010000148.1:10240-26459 GCA_903981925.1 Ostrea lurida
ATAGAACTTGGAAGTTGAAAAAGTGCACAAAGAAGAATAGACAATAATGTTAACTGTTGTTTTTAATACTTCATATTTCTAGTGACTTTCACATTATGAGGAAGTGACATTTAAATACAAACAAAAGGCGAAGTTGTTAAACGTAATCATAAATTTAAAATACATATACAAAATTGAGTGTAGGGCAACACGAACCTCCGACAAAAGCGAAGACAGGATCATCTGCCATGGAGGAATAAGCATCCTCTGCTGACCGGTCACTCCCGCTGTGAGCCCTTAGTCGAAATAAAGTAAACGGGATTACCCGTAGTCAAATCTAGTGGGAAAATGACAGTCTAACAAAGGGTATGAACCAAATCAGTCAACATATGAATCAGTGATAAGTTGCAATCGCAAACAAGGTCACCATAGCGACCGTAGAATTTGCGAAATGATGACTTTAAACGTCATTAAATCATCATTAAATAATGTGATAACTAGAAACAATTGGTATTTTGAATCAACAGTCTGTTTTATTTTTACATTTTAAGGAAACCTTCAGTAGATGTACATGTAAATACTTATTGGAAATCATTTTCAATTCAGTCAATTACATGTCAATTTTATACAGAATAGAATGATTCATTCCACTTTAAACATTTTGCAATAATTAATCTTGAACTTTTAAAAATTATAATTTTGATGTCATCACCAATAAGGCATTATTTGTAGAACATGTAAATCTGCACTGGTCCATGAAAGTAATTTTGTAATTTTTGTAAATTTGGCATCAAACACAATATAAATCATATACGGTACCAATTTTTTATGCAGCCAGATGCGCATTTTCGACAAATTTATGTCTCTTCAGTTGATGCTCAAAACCGAAATGTTGGAAATCCGAAACATGAAAGTAAAACTCTGTAAAAGTGATCAATGTAGTGCCAAAAGATTGGGGCCAAAAACTTCGAAGGATCAGAGCTATGCTGAGGGAGATAACTTAAATTTTGATATGAATTTCTAATTTTACCACTGCAATTATACATAACCGTATTTCAAGCTAGTAAACATAGTACATCGCAACTGGGCTGTAGAGACTCGGGGACTAACAGTCCCAACCAGCAGAGGCCTCGACCAAGGGGTCATAATATAAATCATATACGGTACATTTTTATGCACCAGATGCGCATTTCGACATCTCGTTCTTTTTTGGAACGGATATTATTAAAACTTCCTGTTTCCTTGTCTCTACCTCGGTGATTTTAGTAGATAAAACGTTGTCTTTCATGAAAATTGTAACAGTATTTCTCATCCTCTCCAATATATAAAAAATCATGACAATTTAATATTTCGTCTTTCTTTTTTTTTATTTTCACAACAGTCATTTACTCAATTCCAGTTCATCTTCTGACATGCGAATCCACACATTACTAAAGGGTATATTCTAGTTATGTATGAATGTTACGTGCGTTATGTAATCAATTAAATATTTCATATTTTAACTGTGCATATAAATGAGGACTGCTCTCTCTCTCTCTCTCTCTCTCTCATTCTCTCTCTCTCTCTGCTCTCTCTCTCTCTCTCTTCTCTTCTTCCTCTTCTCTTCTCCGACTTACCGGTATTCAAAATATTTCCGTTTGTTTCAATTACAATCTCATAATCGCATTTGATGTGAACGTTCACATTTCATGCAAGTATGCATTACTGTAACGTCCTTCTGGGAGACATATATTGATTCTGTTCTTGGATGTAATTTTGGTAACTCTGAGATATGCTTATGATACAAAACTTAGTCTGTAAGTATTTTGGCACTGTCAATGCATTACGCTACCTATTTACTGAACACAGGAGGGGATGGCGATTTTATATATGATAGGCTTAAAATTCGACCTTGATACTGTTGGTTTACATTATAAAGTGGTAATCTAGATGATATCTATCAAAAGCCATTATTGGTATTTGACTATTCTAGTAAAAATAATTTCGGTATTTACATATATTCTATTACCATTTTGATAAATACGTTTTTATCTATATTTTTCATAATATTCGGCACACTATAGATCTTTAAATGACCAGGAATTTTAGCTTGTATCTTTTCTTTGTTTAACGTTTTATTTCATTCAATTTTGCAATCTTTATACTTTACTTTTAAACTCAGAAGGCATCATTATTCGATTTTTTCAGCGTCCATCGTCGTTCGTCGTGCGTTTACAATTAGGAACAGCATTAAATAATTATCATGAATATTATCCGTACACCTGATATAAATTTAGGTCTCACGGTGGGAGTGTTCGTTCATCCGGGGATGCTTAATCCTCCTACGCACATTATCCACCTCTGATGCGATCATGGGCCCGTAACTTCTTTACTGAAATTTTCATTTTTTTAAAAAAGAATTACGAAATTGATCACTGTTCCTTACTTTCACTTTTATATTTAAAAAAAAAAACAACGTTGAGTTTGACAATGTCGAAGCCATTACGCCAAAACATATCTACACTCAAACCAAATTTCTTAATTTCGATGTAATTTGTGATAATACATTATGGTTTGAATCACTGTTAATTATGGAAAATTGTCAAATCATATTTTGACATCACTAAGAAACCACAAATGAAATTTCTGATGAAATTTAAATTAGACAAGGTACAACATACAATTTTTATATAAATTTCTAAGTAGCCATATAATCTTAATCAGTTACAAATTTCTTCATTTTGTTTTACCATTCGATTCCTCCTCCATGTTTTATCGACAGGATTTTGACATACAAAAACATGTGCACATCATGTCAACTACGTACTTGTATACATGTATGCATGTAACCTCTCCTGTGCTACCTTAGAGTATTCCACAAAATGTATAACTCTTACTTTGTTATAAAAAACTTTCAGATCATTAGTTGGAGTAAATGGTATAAACTTAGAGTGTAGTTTTTCTGTATCAGATGATGAAATAAACGTTTTTGGAATAAATTAACATGAAGTCCAAACAGACTACCGATTCCTAAAAGATCTAAGTTAATTTACTCGACATTTTCTTTAAAAATTCAGTATTTTTATCAATAATTCAAAAACATTTGATTCTAAACCCCCATTTATTTAGTTCCATTTGAAATCATAAGAAATTACGTAAAATGTCATAAATTTACAATACTCCCAATATGTCTTTTTAAACTTCGAAGTTTGATATCATGAATTGGTCTGTATATCAAGTGCAAAGAGGTGCAATACCAATAATTAATTTCTTTTTGGAAATGTATTGTTAGTAGACTTGAGTATTTATCTATTCTGTGTAATGATTTATTTGTGTTGTTTATGTTGCGTTGCCACCAACAGACAAATCCAGTTTTAAATGAAATATTGAGTATTTTGGTGCAGAAAGATCATGTTCAAACACTGTAGCTCACTGACAAGCATGACAACCCCCCCCCCCAATTATCCTAATTGTTTTTCTTAAGAACACTTTAGAAATAAAAAAGACACTTCCCAAAAATTCGACAAATCTTAAAGCTGAAATCAATACTCCTTTAACATCATGAACAATTCTAGACACCACCCCCAATCTTTGATAGTAACCTTTACACCTTTTTTAACACATTTTTAACAACTTATTTTTATTTCAGTTGTCTTATTCAAACTAATGTGTCTTGTGCGAACGAATGAAATCACCGAAAGGTATGTACATACATGTTGAAAGGCATGCATATACACAAATGCTATAGCAATCACTGAAAGGTATGTTCATCATGGTAATGCATTGGACGGCGGTCATCTTTTCCACAATCTATAGTCATGCAAAATTCATAGTGGTCATATTCCAACTTAAAACGGAACGTGGTCATTTCCATTCGCCGGAATCGAGCATCAAAGTATCATGCATACATTAGAGCTTGAACCACCATGTGGAGACATACTTTCTTGGCATGAACATGTATAAATATCTCGGAAAAAATGGCTAAACAAGGCACCAACGCAATACTATTTATCAGACAAGAATGTTACGACGTTTTTTCCAAAATTTGAAACAACAATCATGATTGTGGCTTTGTTTTCACCAGGAGCATCTGCCTTAGGGACCTTCTCGCATTTTACGATACAAGTGTCACTTCATGTTCATTTAAAGGAAAACAGTTCACAAGTCTGTAGAAAGGTAATACATTTCTGTTATTAAACATATTGTATGAATACACTCTACCGATGTGATTGATGAAACAAAATAAACCCAATGAATCAACAGCATGCAGTATAACGTGCTAAGTTTCATTCATAGATAGTCAAAGAACGTGTCTGGTCAAGTGCACTTTGAAGAAATTGACACCAGAACTGCAATCGCGTAGTTGGCATGGACTTGAGAAACTGGAAATACACTTCTTAAACACCTACCTCACTTTCAGAATGATGAAATCATGTACACAGTATGAAAACATCAACGTGAAAATAGCCGTAGAATGTGATGAAAGGGGATTTTACGGTATGTGAATTTAAAGTTTGAAAAAAAGTGCTTATGAAAAATGATAAGGAATTTCATTTGAAAAATACCTTATGTCAAAGCATCAAAGAATTGGACAGCAGGCATTGCCTATATCAACCCTTTCCATACAAACTACTGTCGAGGTCATTATGATAAATGCCAGACAAGCCAATCTAATTATGCTGACAAAAAGATAATGTAATACAGAGATTGACAGTGCATTGGATTGATTCAAAACATGAACTTTTCCTTAATAATCTTGGAGTTTTTATATGGACGAGAAAGTGAAAGACATTAATAGAAATATGCATGTTTCCACAAACAGAAAGTAAAACACACACACAGAGAGAGAGAGAGAGAGAGAGAGAAGAGAGAGAGAGAGAGAGAGAGAGAGAGAGAGAGAGAGAGAGGAGAGAGAGAGACGAGAGAGAGAGAGAGAGAGAGAGAGAGAGAGAGAGAGACAGACAGACAGACAGACAGACAGACAGACAGACAGACAGAGATATTATCCTATCGTTCAAATAACATTGTGTCACTTCGACGAGGTTTTACTTTTGTTCTCAATGTTCAATCACATTGAAAGAATTATGTAGCGTGGTCTTCCAAGCTCAACCACATGGTTAATCAGTGGGTGAAATTGTCATGCTTGATCAGTAAGACGCTGCTAATCTGCCCGAATGCGTAAAGAAAGTGTAGGGAAAATGTAGAGAACTCATAGAATATAGAATAATTTTACTGCATATACGACAATGTTTCTCACATATATGGACGCCATTTTCTCTTACAAGACAGGAGAATAGGTGAATCCTGTAAAGAAGAAAGTCACTGTAATGTCAGCAATCCTTATTCCACGTGCAGCACGACAAATGGTGTATGCGAATGTAAAAAAGGATATTTTGCAAAATTCAACACTTGTTTCCAAGGTGAGCGCTATCTTAAGGTGTTCAGTTTTATTGTTGACTTCTTTGTATTGCTGTAATGATATGCCGCTTACCTACAAATCACACAATCATTATTAAAGTGGCAAATAATAGAGATCCTCCAGTTGGTATAATTGTTGGTGCAGCAGCGGCAGGATTTGTTTCTGGGATCATTGTCTGCGGGATTGTGTGCGTTATGCTTTCACGATGCAAGAAAGCAACATCTGCGAAGAGGTACTTTCTGTAATGATAGTTGTACATCTAACACATTCCATGTACATGTGAGATAAAACGTGGATGATTATTCTGGTACCTTGAACAAAATCACTTTGTTATTTGGTTTTCAAGGAACAACCACATGCTGAACATGTTGACTAGCTAACATTTGTAATTTAAGGATATGAAAATCCACATTTCTCAAATAAATAGTATTTGACGAATTTGTTAATCAAATGTGTATGTTTATGGGTTGGTAGTTTTTGTTTTCAGGTCTGTCGAATTTGCTGCAACTGTCGATAGCTACGGGATTGAAGTTGCTGCAACAAGCGCGGGAAAATCCGAAGAAAAGAGAGTTCAGGTTGTCAAGATCAAGCTACGTAGACACATATCTATCTCCTTCAATTTCTAGTTACTTACTAGTGTATATATCACCTGAAATTCTAGTTATTTACTAGCATATCATTGTGCTTTTAAAATTCTAGTTATTTATCAACATATCTATGTCCTTAAATTATCATTGCTTGATGTCCTTAATGTTGACTAACATAGTCACTAGCTGTGTAGTACATTTATTTACCATTGATTTTGGACAGCAATGAAGATTTCAAGAGAGAAAAAAAATAACCTTAGGAAACCCCTCTTAATATTCTTTTCAGCGTGACACTACTTATTTCTAGCTTGCCTATGCTCAAGTGAGCTATTCTGATGATCTGCTATTCGATATCTGTCTGGCTGTTTGTAAATTTTCACATTTACGACTTCCCCCAAAGCCACTGGTTCATTTTCAGTCAAACTTGGCACACATCATCCTTGGGTGAAGGGACTTCGAAGTTCTTCAAATGATGGACCATACCCCTGTTAAAGAGGAAGTAATCACGAAAAGGCAAAATTGGAGTGTTGGCATCAAAACTTCTTCTCAAGAACCATAGAACCAGTTTCAATCAAACTTTGTACAAATCATTCTTGGGTCAAGGGGATTCAAGTTTGTTCAAATAAAAGACCAATGCCCTTTCATATGGATGATAATCACGCAAAGGCAAAACAGGGTGTGAGTATTCAAAGGTATTCTTGTCAAAAACTGGGCCAGAAAACCGAAAATTTACCCGATAGTTTCCTGACATAATGCAAATTAGAGTTTGTTAAAAACATGCCCCAGGAGGTAGGGTCAAAAAGGGGGATCAATAATATAATATGCAAATACAGGTATATAGAAAAATCTTCTCCAGAATTACTGGACCAGAAGAGTAGATATTTACATGAAAACTTCCTGACAGAGCACATTCAAGTTAGTTCAGATCATGGACCCAAGGGGCAGGATTTGGTCATAATAGGGAATCATAATAGGGTCATAATGTAGAATCAACATTTATATGCTGATATATAGGGAAATCTTATAGAGAACCATTGAGCCAATTTCAATCAAACTTGGTACACAACATCCTTATATGAAAGACCACCTCTTCAAAAGGTGAACTATCAAGAGAGATAATCACGAAAAAAGTAAAATACGGTGTAAGCATTTGAAAATATGCACATGAACACTGAACCAGAAAAGTTGAAGCATACATATTTTGATTTTGACTGCGAATTACTCCGTTTTATACCTGATCAAGACCATGGGTTCACGGCGGATATGACCGGTCGACAGGGGATGCTTACTCCTCCTAGTCACCTAATCCCACCGGGGTGTGTCCAGGGGTCCGTGTTTGCCAAACTCTTGTTTTGTAGTTTATGTGGGACTTACTAGATTGATCTCTGGTGGTTATCTTTGGCTTTATATTATTCTTAAAAATTATAAGCTAATCACCATGCAGCATTGCTGTACAATTAACGAGAGACTGATCGCTTTTCGTTCTATTACCCTTTTCGTGAAAGCTTTTTGACCTATTGCAAATTTAATTAGTTAAAATCATGGCCTCTTGGGGGTAGGGGGGGGGACCACATCTTGTGGATAAATTTGTTGGGATCACAAAATTGGGTCGAAACTTTTCATAGGAATAAAGATTGGTTGAAAATCTTTTAAAAACTTGTGAACAGCGGCAGTGCCAAGCTAGGTCACTCAGGTGAACAATGTGGTCCATGGGTTTTTTGCTTATTTTATGATATAGTGACATTGCATTACTTTACATGAAGAAACATAAAATCTCACAAAATCTCCCCTCTGTCCTACGTGCCTGTAAATGGAGAGAGAGAGGAATATGTTTCAATTCTATAACAATATGCATCGCACTACTATCCGCATTTCAGTATTTTCTTTTGAAAGCCAAGTGACACACACAATGCCATTTTATGTTTTAAAAATTATCTTCTTAAAAGGTATCCGAGGAAAGTTCTCAGAATGATGGTAACCGGAAAGGAGGGACTGTTCCGCTTGACGGCATCTACAACCACCTTCATGAAACTTCCGTTATGTTGGGCATTGAGCCGGAGTACGACCATGTTCCTTGTAATGACACAGATGAGGAAACGTACCATCATCTAAATTTAGGCAACACTAAAAACGTGAATACAGCAACACTAGCTGATTTGGAAAATCACTATAACTAGAACCAAATCCGTGATAGTGACAGTGTGTATACCGATGTTGTTGGGCTTTTTCTCATCAGCTGATATAATTATTGATGGACTGTTTCATAGTTATATGACAATATTTATATTGCCCATGTATTAACCTTTGTTATATAGTTATATGACATTTCCAATGTTTTAACCTTTATTATATAGTTATATGACATTTCCCATGTTTTAACCTTTATTATATAGTTATATGACATTTCCCATGTTTTAACATTCAGTATATAGTTATTTGATGTTTCCCATGTTTTAACCTGAATTATTATATAGTTATATGACATTTCCCATCTTTTACACGTTTATTATATAGTTAATTGACATTTCCATCTTTTAACCTTTACTATATAGTTATATGACATTTCCCATGTTTTAACCTTATATTATCCTCACCAATTGAAATGATAGACATTTCCTGATGATAGTGAACTATGTGCGTATGAATCTTTATAATATAGTGCGAGTAATCTAGCGGCTCTTGATATATAGTGCGAGTAATCTAGAGGCTCTTGATAAATAGTGTGGCGAGTAATCTAGCGTCTTGATAAATTAGTACGAGTAATCTAGCGGCTCGTGATAAACATAGTGCGAGTATCTAGCGGCTCTTGATAATATAGTGCGAGTAATCTAGCAGCTCTTATAAATATGTACGAGTAATCTAGCGGCTCTTGATAAATGTAGTACGAGTAATCTAGCGGCTCTTGATAAATATAGTGCGAGTAATCTAGCGGCTCTTGTATAATATAGTGCGAGTAATCTAGGCAGTCTTTGATAAATATAGTACGAGTAATCTAGCGGCTTCTGATAAATATAGTACGAGTAATCTAGGGCTCTTGATAAATCATTACGATTAAGTCTAGCGGCTCTTGATTAATATAGTACGAGGAATCTAGCGGCTCGAGATAATATAGTGCGAGTAATCTAGCGGCTCGTTGATAACATAGTGCGAGTATCTAGCGGCTCTTGGTAAACATAGTACGCGTAATCTAATGGCTCTTGATAAATATATTACGAGTAATCTAGCGGCTCTTGATAAATATAGTGCGAGTAATCTAGAGGCTCGAAATATTTCACAAGATATGAAAGTAAATGTAAATCCATACATGTATGTAAAATAAATTCAGTTTTGAATATGCATGTGTGAGTATGAACAGAAACACTTCCTATCAGCATGTTAATTAATTGAATTGAATAAATGCACAAGTTTTGAAAAAATTTGATGATCAGCAATTTATTATTTACAAACACTTATCCATTAGGCAAATTGTAAGCATGTCCTAAAATCTCCAGGAGTTTGGCGAGTTTGGGTCATGTATTGCGTTTAGAATTCTTTTTTCATTTCACTTTGAAGTGACGCATCTTCTAACATTTTGCATCTGAATATTTTGTGATAAGATTTGGAAGGTTTGAACTTCATATTTTTCATCACCAAGGTTCAAGGTGGTATACGTAATCAAAATCAGGATACGCATTTCCACGGCAAAGCACGGACCGCAAGATATAACGAGATTTGGAGAAGTTGCTAGTCTCCGTTAGACTATATATTGTAGATTGTATATATGTAAATGTGTTCTTGTTGATTACACAAAAGGGTTTTATTGATGGGTTCAATTTATTTGCATCCCGGTCCACTTTTGAAAATAACGCTTTATTATAAACATCCTATAACAAATAAGGCAATACATTAATACATATAAATGTCTGATTATCCATGGAAAAGAGAGATAAATTTTACAATTACAACATTACTAAAATCGTGTTCAGATCTACAATATATGAATGTGAAACTATAACAGTGTTCGAAACACGTTTAAAACAAGTCACTTTTATAAACCAATTTGGAATTAGATTTCTATATATGCCTTCTACATATTGTCATCCTAATGAAGCAATAATTAAACCTATATTACCAACAAACTTGCTGAATAAAGATTATAAAATAAATCTTATTTTCAAATTAAAACATCTATATCTAGCGTTGCCTCCAGTCAATATGATCACAGGTATTAATACTTTACAAGATCACGTACATGTATATTCAACTGACCATGAACTTTGTTTCAAAATTGTAATCATTTAATCTTTCACAGAAATTATATCATTAGAAAGATCAGATAAAGAATAGACTGAACTTACTGCTTACGTTTGGTGTGGTTTCTTTTATATTATTAATGTGAAACACGTACTGCACATTTTCTGATGACTGCAACAACGATCACAGCTGAGTATCAACCTTACACTTTGGGTGTCCGTGCAGTGAATGACCACCTGGGACTTCAGTCAGTAAGAACATGCAAAGGGGAATGGGTAAAAGTGCAATGATGAAATGATACATATGATGAATATAACAATATATGAAACATGAATTTAATAAAGAGAGTTGGGCAAAACGGACCCTTGAATACACCAAGGTGGGATTCAGTGGCCTAGGAGAGTAAGCATTCCCTGGTTGACCGGTCACACCGCCGTGCGCCCATAAGTCTTGATCAAGTAAACGGAACAATCCGTAGTCAAATCAGTGTGTGAAAAACGGCTAATAATACGTGATTGCGTGGTATCGCGAGGTTTATTGTCTTTAGTACGGAAGATGATACATATTAATATCTATGAGTCACAATTGACGTTTACTATGTTACTATTTTTGTAACATTAACTAAAGGAATTAAAGTTAAAGTGGTGATGATAAGCCTGTATTGTTTTTTATTTGAATTATAAATCAATCAATTGCGCGCTCTCTCTTCTCTTCTCTCTCTCTCTCTCTCTCTCTCTTCACTCTCTCTCTCTCTATCTCTCTTCTCATCTCTCTCTCTCTCTCTCTCTCTCTCTCTCTCGTCCCCTCTCTCTCTCTCTCTCTCTCTCTCTTCTCTCTCTCTCTCTTTCATGTATAGTTCGTGAGATGTTAGGTAAGGAATATTCAATAGATTTAAAAAGTTTAATACAGGAATAGATGCCGTAGACATGGGTACATTTTTCGTCATAATATTAGTCTGTATTCCTGCATATTTTCAATTAAGTCTCCACCCTGCATTTCCTGCAAACATTACTTTCCACGATGCATCACAATCTGTTTAACTCAAAGCAAACTCTGCAGTGCTAGATATTGACAATATTATACTTTTTCCTCCCACTTGTTTTCTTGTTCTTTTCTCTTCTTCTTTCAACAATAGTCCAGCTGAAAATGTCATTACAGGTGATGTAAATATTTGATGTAAATATAGTTGAAAATGAGGATCTAAGAAAGAACTTGATACCTTATACAATAGAAGAATATTGAAATCCTGTATTAGACATAACGTACCAAAGTCCTACCATCTATCATCTGTGTTTCGTAAACCGGAAGTGATCAATGAATTAGATAGGTTCATAAGGATATGTTTTGGTTCCAGCCGACAAAGCTTTGTAACAATATTGTTTTGTCTTTAATGCTCATTAATCAACTGCATTTTAAACGAACTTGAATATTAACCTCAACATTTGGGTATCGTACTTACACTCCTACTGCTCTTTCAAAGACCGAAATTCTTCAAAATCATGCTTCAGTTTGTATATGTTTTTTGGATTATGATTACATTTGACACAATGTTACCTTCGCCTTTTTTTTTTAAAAACATTTAATCTCCAGTCAATGGGACGGAAGAATATGATCTACCGTACCTATATACTGATTCCAAACTTCATAAAACCCCTAACAAACAAAGATTATAATGTTATGATTTCAATATTCTCTTTATACTTATGCATTCTGAAAGGTAATCAAGTTTTTTTATCATATTTAACATCGTCTGACATAATCGTCGACAAAATGCATAATGGAGTTGAAGTTCTGTCGCTAATTAATTGCATGAAGGAGAATACATGTAATTTTTGAAGTGTCTTTTTTCTAGGTGATTGATCATATTCCGTATCAAACTCAAACACAAGATTGAAAGCATGTAATCCCAGTATTCTAAATCTAAACCGTAGCCTTATTCTTTTTAAGGATTCATCCGTATACCTGTTGACTCGCAACTTCAAGCAGCCGGTTCCTTTGTCATTGCTTCTATCAACACGCTTGATTTAAACATGCTAATTTGTTCTCCGTGGAAAATAATCCCGGTGTGGATTTTCAACTTTTGAGTATTGTGGTGAGCATCAATGGGCTACTTGTCACTTCCGCCCTATGTTGCCATTTTTCTTTCTTAATTCCTTCGATTCATGATTCATAAGTAGATCGCGGGTGTCATATGCTGTTTATCAATATTATCAATAGGATCTATAGTCGAGGTTGCCATTTGACCCTTTTTCCACTCTTTTTGACAAAGAATTTTATCTAAAATGTCGGGAAAAAACTGTTTATCAAAACAATACGGGTGTGCTCGAGAAAAAAAATTGGCTATTTTTTCATCCCCCCTGGAACAACCGCCAATACACTTCTATTATAAAGTAAACTCTTACATTTGAAGTAAATTCTGGCAGTCTGAAGATGTTGGTCTAATAGAGTGCATTGTCTTTGCGATCCTTCTACAGATTTGTTTGTCAGGCTGTAAGTAATCTGTTTTTGTATTAACATATTTTTATTATATATTTCACATTACTGTAATACTTGTGGTGTCGTATTAATCTGTTTTAAAATGATACAATAAAGATCCACGGTCGGGTGGAGTCGGCATACGCATAGGTTCCGCTTTTTTCGCGGTTCGGTCAGCGAACGTCAAGATATTCTAATACGTACGAGTTTTTCCTCTGCGGTCATATGTCATTACTATAAGCGAATTGGCAAAAGGAGATGACTACTCCCAGTACCCCTTTTCAAATTGCACTGTTTTTCTATTTGATTAGTTTTGAATATACGTTTTTGATTTGTATAGGAATCAAGAAACAAACAAAATGTTTTCACCGATTCTATTTTATTTAGGTTTTGCACAGATATTTAGCATTGTAAAGGAAAACAATAATAAATTTTTCATTGATTATTTTTGAAATAGTTCTTTAATATTTTGGAAAAATAAAAGTGGGGCGATTAGAATTTTGATCAGTAAATATATTAAGATGCATCTACTGGAATAATTAAATCTAATATACAAAATATTAAAAAAAGTATAAAAAAAAATTTTTTCTTTTCAAAGAGCTTGTCAAGTGTAATTTTGGAAATATATTCACTGTGCTTTTAATTTACAAGCATATTCATTACAAAAATTTTCCTGTCAACATTAATACAATGTTTGCTATGTCCATGTATATTATTGTAAACGTTATTTATTCATGATACTTATTGGTAGAAGAACTTATTTTTTATATTCATCAAGCAGAATTTTGTTCAAACTCTTAAACGGGATAAAAACAAAAAAAACGTGCCGTGTCCTTCAAACTTTACATTCATAGGTATATCGATTAATTTTCAATTAACAATCATCTTTTCATAATTTAGTGCATTAGATATATTGAGAACTCGAAATAAAGGATACACAGAACTGACGGTCTGCTTCATATTTGGATATCTTTACTTAATTTTGACTCTAATGGCAACTGACAACTAACATTATACTGATACGTGATGACTTTGACTTTGCATCGACAACTTTCCTTTTATGTATATGCCACCTTTAATCACTGCTTATGGTGTGTATGTATCGTTGTTGTATATGAGGATGCCATAAGTTAATGAGGACTTTTTAATGCGAGGCAACTATAACGAAAAAATTGATGTTGCAGGGTTATAAGAATCTGTTTACAAAGTATCGTATAGATGACTTGGTTTGCGATTACAAAATCAGTACATAAGTTCAATGGTTGACCTGATTTCGTTTCATACCTTGTGACTGTCGATTTTCCTACTAGATTTGAACGGACGGGGGGGGGTAACCATTATTTGCTTGACTAAGGTCACGGCGGGTGTGACATTCAGAGAGGATGCTTTATCCTCCATGGCACTGGATCTGCCCTCGACTGTTGTCCGAGACCCGTGTTAGCCTACACTCAATTTTTGTATATATATTTTGGGACTATGATTACGTTTAACGCATTGTTTACTTCGCCAATCTTATTAATTCACATGTTAGAAAGCTCCTTTGTTTCAGGATGCATGATCTGTCAAACGGAATATTATCCAATATAAGTTCATTTGTTAATAGTTACTTACATTCAGTACATTTATTTCTCTCATACTTGGCAAAGATTTTGGAATTTATGATGCATATTGAAGAGATAATAATATCATATACTTAAAAGCTGTTCGTGTCTGCATTTTGGGTGATTTCAAATTTCTTGGAATGTATTTTTGATTTATTAAATAAGGGGAAATTGAATTGAAATACTGGGGGTTGTATGCTTGTTTTCCGTTTTTGCATAAATTTTAAAAGATCTTTTCATTTAACTTCATTTGTTTTATTGGTGGTAAACAAGCATAAGCAATACAAAGCAATCATGACATGAAATAGATACACATTCGTGTTTTTTTACAATACAGATAAAAAAGATTTATATTGTAATGACAATAGATTATGACCTTTTTGGGCACTTAATATACGGAAAAACTCATAGGCCTAATAGAACGAATCGATGTTGGTGCTTGGAAAAATACTCAAAAATTATAAATACAATATTTGAATAGACTTCAGTACTGTACTTGTAATTTTAAAAACTGAAATATTCATAACAAATAAGAAGGTTATAAAAGAAGGTAATATTGGATGATAGAAGTTGTACTATTGCATTATTCAGAACATTTTGATTAATAAATCTTTTCGCTGCAAAATATAGTCTACAAACCTTTTTCAAAAATCATTTTTTTTTTCAATGGATATGGTTAGTTTGTAGATATGTAAATGCTTGAACCAATGAGGTACTTTGAACAAGTAAATATTAGTTATGCGTCAAGCACAAATTGGTGTTCAAAAAGCTCAGGCGGCCAACTTCCTTTGATGACATGAGATTATGACGTACTAATATGGTTGAACAAAATACGTGATTTAGGCTACCATATATATGTTCCCTCCTGAGGGATTCAGCCCTTCGGCATCGGTGAACGTCTCATAGAGTAAAACAAATAAATATCAATTAATAATCCCCTCTCGATGTGGCTCGGATCTCATGTACTGCTCCCTGTGGTGGAATGGGGGTTTAACGTATTTCCTTTAAAGTGTTTTATTTTTTCGGCCCTGCAGGCGAGTAAACAAATGGCAGGGGGATTACCATCGGGCATGAATTGATCTGTAATTTCTGGAGAAAAGGGTAGTTGTTATGACAAGAATCGTTTGTGTACTCCTAGATACTAAATCGTACGACGATCATAAAAGTTCTAAAAGAGATCAAAAGCGATCACAGTAATTAATTTTGTCATTCACGCGGATTTATTTAATTTCTTTGTAACGACTATTGTCGTCAATACAAGATAATAAGTCGTAAGAACGAGATAGTAAGTGTAATAACGAGATAATAAGTAATCTTTTGTCTCAATCATTCGTATAATTCATGATATGTTATTACATTTAGTTACTATCATGTTGACTAGTTAATATCTCGTTATTAAACTTTCTAGATTCAACTTTAGCATCTCTATATTACGACACAGTATCTCGTACTTACGACTTATTATCTCGTTATTACGAATATTATCTAGTTACGTAACTACATATCATCTGTTATTTACGACTTATTATCTTGTTATTATAATTAAATATCATTATTACGACTAAGTATGTCGTTTCTTATCATTAATGTTTCTGTCGTATGAGAATTTATCTCGTTATCACGACTTAATATCTTGTTACATGTAATTACGGACTTATGTCGTTTGTATACTTGCATCTGAGTATTTACGACTTTTATCTTGTTAGAACGACCTATTATCTGTAATTACGATTTCTTATATTGTACGGCTGAGGAGCCAGTTAAGTATAACCGGACCAGTCTGATGTTTTGCACTGGTAATAATTTATTCAGATGTGTGAATCTGGTAAGAGCTGAAAACAATATTATAACAATATATTACAATTTAAGACTAACACCCAAAAACATTACAATGAATTATCAAAATTACAAGATAAACCTACACAAAGTAATATGAAGAAATGTAA
>CAJDSM010000148.1:31331-44092 GCA_903981925.1 Ostrea lurida
AAGGTATAAAGAGAATATTTGAATCATAACATTATAATCTTTGTTTGTTAGGGGTTTTATGAAGTTTGGAATCAGTATATAGGTACGGTAGATCATATTCTTCCGTCCCATTGACTGGGATTATAATGTTTTTAAAAAAAAAAGGCGAAGGTAACATTGTGTAAATGTAATCATAATCCAAAAACATATACAACTGAAGCATGATTTTGAAGAATTTCGTCTTTGAAAGAGCAGTAGGAGTGTAAGTACGATTACCAAATGTGAGGTTAATATTCAAGTTCGTTTAAAATGCAGTTGTTAATGAGCATAAAGACAAAACAATATTGTTACAAGCTTTGTCGGCTGGAACCAAAACATATCCTTATGAACTATCTAATTCATTGATCACTTCCGGTTTACGAAAACAGATGGATAGATGGTACGGACTTTGGTACGTATATGTCTAATACAGGATTTCAATATTCTTCTATTGTATAAGGTATCAAGTTCTTTCTTAGATCCTCATTTTCAACTATATTTACATCAAATATTTACATCACCTGTAATGACATTTCAAGCTGGACTATTGTTGAAAGAAGAAGAGAAAGAACAAGAAAACAAGTGGGAGGAAAAAGTATAATATTGTCAATATCTAGGCACTGCAGAGTTTGCTTTGTAGTTAAACAGTTGTGATGCAATCGTGGAAGTATGTTTGCAGGAAATGCAGGGTGGAGACTTTAATTGAAAATATGCAGGAATACAGACTGAATATTTATGACGAAAAATGTTACCCATGTCTACGGCATCTATTCCTGTATTAAACTTTTTAAATCTATTGAATATTCCTTACCTAACATCTCACGAACTATACATGAAAAGAGAGAGAGAGAAGAGAGAGAGAGAGAGAGAGAGAGAGGGACGAGAGAGAGAGAGAGAGAGAGAGAGAGAGAGAGAGAAGAGAGAAGAGAGAGGAGAGAAGTAGAAGAGATGAGAGAGAGAGAGAGAGAGAAGAGAAAGAGAGAGCGCGCAATTGATTGATTTATAATTCAAATAAAAAACAAATACAGGCTTATCATCACCACTTTAACTTTAATTCCTTTAGTTAATGTTACAAACAAGAGTAACATTAGTAAACGTCAATTGTGACGTCATGATATTAATTGTATCATCTTTCCGTACTAAAGACAATAACCTCGCGATACCACCGCAATCACGTCTATAGCCGTTTTTCACACACTGATTTGACTACGGATTGTTCCGTTTACTTGATCAAGACTATGGGCGCACGGCGGGTGTGACCGGTCAACCAGGGAATGCTTTACTCTCCTAGGCACCTGATCCCACCTTGTGTATTCAAGGGTCCGTTTTGCCCAACTCTCTTTTTTATTAAATTCATGTTTCATATATTGTTATATTCATCATATGTACATTTTCATCATTGCACTTTTACCCATTCCCTTTGCATGTTCTTACTGACTGAAGTCCAGGTGGTCATTCATGCACGGACACCCAAAGTGTAAGGTTGATACTCAGCTGTGATCTTGTTGCAGTCATCAGAAAATGTGCAGTACGTGTTTCACATTAATAATATAAAAAACCACACCAAACGGTAAGCAGTTAAGTTCAGTCTATTTCTTTATCTGATCTTTCTAATGATATAATTTCTGTGAAAGATTAAATGATTACAATTTTGAAACAAAGTTATGTCAGTTGAATATACATGTACGTGATCTTGTAAAGTATTAATACCTGTGATCATATTGACTGGAGGCAACGCTAGATATAGATGTTTGTAATTTGAAAATAAGATTTATTTTATAATCTTTATTCAGCAAGTTTTGTTGTAATATAGGTTTAATTATTGCTTCATTTAGGATGACAATATGTAGAAGGCATATATAGAAATCTAATTCCAAATTGGTTCTATAAAAGTAGACTTGTTTTAAACGTGTTTCGAACACTGTTATATGTTTCACATTCATATATTGTAGATCTGAACACGATTTAGTAATGTTGTAATTGTAAAGATTTATCTCATCTTTTCCATGGATAATCAGACATTTATATGTATTAATGTATTGCTTTTATTTGTTAATAGGATGTTTATAATAAAGCGTTTATTTTCAAAAGTGGACCGGGATGCAAAATAAATTGGAACCCATCAATAAAACCCTTGTTGTTGTAATCAACAAGAACACATTTACATATATACAATTCTACAATATATAGTCTAACGGAGACTAGCACTCTCCAAATCTACGTATATCTTGCGGTCCGGTGCTTTGCCGGGAAATTGTATCCTGATTTTGAATTACGTATACCACCTTGAACCTTGGTGATGAAAAATATTGAAGTTCAACACTTCCAAATCTTATCAAAAAATATTCAGAATGCAAGAATGTTAGAAGATGCGTCACTTCAAAGTGAAATGAAAAAGAATTCTAAACGCAATACATGACCAAACTCGCCCAAACTCCTGGAGATTTTAGGACATGCTTACAATTTGCTAATGGAGTAAGTGTTTGATAATAATAAATTCTGAATCATCAAATTTTTTCAAACTTGTTGCATTTATTTTCAATCAATTATAACATGCTGATAGGAAGTGTTCTGTTCATACTCACACATGCATATTCAAAACTGAATTTATTTTACATACATGTATGGATATACATTTTACTTCTTCATTCTTGTAAATATTTCGAGCCTCTTAGATTACTCGCACTAATTTATCGAAGAGCCGCTAGATTAACTCGTAATATATTTATCAAGAGACCATTAGATACCGTACTATGTTTACAAGAGCCCTAGATACTTGCACTAGTTCATCAACGAGCGCGTAGATTACCTGCACTATATATATCTCGAGGCCCCCGCTAGATTCCTCGTACTATATTATATCAAGAGCCGCTAGACTAACGTAATGATTTATCAAGAGCCCGTAGATTACTCGTACTATATTTATCAGAAGCCGCTAGATTATCTCGTACTATATTTATCAAAGACTGCCTAGATTACTCGCACTATATTATCACAAAGAGCCGCTAGATTACTCGCACTATATTTATCAAGAGCCGCTAGATTACTCGTACTACATTTATGCAAGAGCCGCTAGATTACTCGTACATATTTATTAAGAGCTGCAGATTACTCGCACTATATTATCAATAGCCGCTAGATACTCTCGCACTATGTTTATCACGAGCCGCTAATTACTCGTACTATTTATCAAGACGCTAGATTTACTCGCCACACTATTTATCAAGAGCCTCTAGATTACTCGCACTATATATCAAGAGCCGCTAGATTACTCGCACTATATTATAAAGATTCATACGCACATAGTTTTCACTATCATCAGGAAATGTCTATCATTTCAATTGGTGAGGATAATATAAGGTTAAAACATGGGAAATGTCATATAACTATATAGTAAAGGTTAAAAGATGGAAATGTCATATATAACTATATAATTAAACGTTAAAAGATGGGAAAGTGTCATATAACTATATATAATTCAGGTTAAAAATGGAAACATACAATAACTATATACTGAATGTTAAAACATGGAAATGTCATTATAACTATATAATAAAAGGTTAAAACATGGAAATGTCATATAACTATATAATAAAGGTTAAAACATTGGAAATGTCATATAACTATATAACAAAGTTAATACATGGGCAATATAAAATATTGTCATATAACTATGAAACAGTCCATCAATAATATATCAGCTGATGAGAAAAAGCCCAACAACATCGGTATACACACTGTCACTATCACGATTGGTTCTAGTTATAGTGATTTTCCAAATCACTAAGTGTTGCTGTATTCACGTTTTAGTGTTGCCTAAATTTAGATGATGGTACGTTTCCTCATCTGTGTCATTACAAGGAACATGTCGTACTCCGGTCAATGCCCAACAAACGGAAATTCATGAAGGTTTTAGATGCCGGTCAAGCGGAATCAGTCTCCTCCTTTCCGTTACCATCATTCTGAGAACTTTCCTCGATACCTTTTAAGAAGATAATTTTTAAAACATAAAATGGCATTGTGTGTTCACTTGGCTTTTCAAAAAGAAAATACTGAAATGCGGATAGTAGTGCGATCATATTGTTATAGAATTGAAACATATTCCTCTCTCTCTCCATTACAGGCACGTAGGACAGAGGGAGATTTGTGGAGATTTTTATGTTTCTCATGTTAAAGAATGCAATGTCACTATATCATAAAATAAGCAAAAACCCATGGGACCACATTGTTCACCTGAGTGACCTAGCTTGGCACTGCCGCTGTTCACAAGTTTTTAAAAAGATTTTCAACCCAATCTTTATTCCTATGAAAGTTTCGACCCAATTTGTGATCCCACATAATTTATCCACAAGATGTTGGTCCCCCCCCTACCCCCAAGAGGCGCATGATTTAACTAATTCAAAATTTGCAATAGGTCAAAAAGCTTCACGAAAAGGGTAATAGACGAAAAGCGATCAGTCTCTCGTTAATTGTACAGCCAATGCTGCATGGTGATTAGCTTATAATTTAAGAATAATAATAAAGCCAAAGATAAACCACCAGAGATCAATCTAGTAAGTCCCACATAAACTACAAAACAAGAGTTTGGCAAACACGGACCCCTGGACACACCCCGGTGGGATTAGGTGACTAGAGGAGTAAGCATCCCCTGTCGACCGGTCATATCCGCCGTGAACCATGGTCTTGATCAGGTATAAAACGGAGTAATTCGCAGTCAAAATCAAAATATTATGCTTCAACTTTTCTGTTCAGTTTCATGTGCATATTTCAAAGCTTACATCCGTATTTTACTTTTTTCGTTGATTTATCTCCTGATAGTTCACCTTTTGAAGAGGTGGTCTTTCATATAAGGATGTTGTGTACCAAGTTTGATTGAAAATTGGCTCAATGGTTCTCTATAAGATTTCCCTAATATCAGCAATATAATGTTGATTCTACATTATGACCCTATTAGATTCCCTTATATGACAAATCCTGCCCCCTTGGTTCCATGATCTGAACTAACTTGAATGTGCTCTGTACGGAAGTTTCATGTAAATATCTACTCTTCTGGTCCGTAGATTCTGGAGAAGATTTTTTCATATACCTGTATTTGCATATTATATTATTGATCCCCCTTTTTGACCCTACCTCCTGGGCATGTGTTTAACAAACTCTAATTTGCATTATGTCAGGAAACTATCGGGTAAATTTTCGGTTTTTCTGGTCCCAGTTTTTGACAAGAATACCTTTGAATACTCACACCCTGTTTTTTTGCCTTGCGTGATTATCATCCATATGAAAGGGCATTGTCTTTTATTTGAACAAACTTGAATTCCCTATGACCCAAGTAGATGATTTGTACAAAGTTTGATTGAAACTGGTTCTATGTTCTTGAGAAGAAGTTTTGATGCCAACACTCCAATTTTTGCCTTTCGTGATTACTTCTCTCT
This sequence comes from Ostrea lurida, assembly GCA_903981925.1. NCBI lineage: Eukaryota > Metazoa > Mollusca > Bivalvia > Ostreida > Ostreidae > Ostrea > Ostrea lurida. The sequence continues at coordinate 36,782 of CAJDSM010000148.1, forward strand.
TTAACGAGGGTATGGTCCATCATTTGAAGAACTTCGAAAGTCCCTTCACCCAAGGGATGATGTGTGCCAAGTTTTGATCTGAAAATGAACCATGCTTTGGGGGAAGTCGTAAATGTAAAAAATTTACAAAAGCCAGACAGATATCGAATAGCAGATCATCAGAAGAGCTCACTTGAGCATAGCGGAAGCTAGAGAATAAGTATGTTCACGCTGAAGAAATTAAGAGGGTTTCCTAAGGTATTTTTTTTTCTCTCTTGAAATCCTTCATTGCTGTCCAAAATCAATGTAAGATAAATGTACTACACAGCTAGTGACTATGTTAGTCAACATTAAGGACACAAGCAATTATAATTTAAGGACATAAGATATGTTGATAAATTAACTAGAATTTTAAAGCACATGATATGCTAGTAAATAACTAGAATTTCAGGTGATATATTACACTAGTAAGAACTAGAAATTGAAAAGGAGATAGATATGTGTCTACGTAGCTTTTGATCTACAACCTGAACTCTCTTTTCTTCGGATTTTCCCGCGTTGTTGCAGCAACTTCAATCCCGTAGCTATCGACAGTTGCAGCAAATTCGACAGATCTGAAAACAAAAACTACAACCCATAAACATACACATTTGAATTAACAAATTCGTCAAATACTATTTATTTGAGAAATGTGGATTTCATATCCTTAAAATTCAATGTAGCTAGTCAACATGTTCAGCATGTGTTGTTCCTTGAAAACCAAATAACAAAGTGATTTTGTTCAAGGTACCAGAATAATCATCCACGTTATCTCACGAATGTACATGAATGTTTAGATGTACAACTATCATTTACAGAAAGTACCTCTTCGCAGATGTTTGCTTTCTTGCATCGTGAAAGCATAACGCACACAATCCCGCAGGACAATGATCCCAGAAACAAATCCTGCCCTGCTGCACCAACAATTATACCAACTGGAGGATCCTATTATTTGCCACCTTTAATAATGATTGTGTGATTTGTAGGTAAGCGCATATCATTACAGCAATACAAAGAATCAATACATATAAAACTTAACACCTTAAGATAGCGCTCACCTTGGAAACAAGTGTTGAATTTTGTCAAGAATAATCTTTTTACATTTCGCATACGACCATTGTCGTGCTGCACGTGGAATAAGGATTTGCTGACATTTACAGGGAACTTTTCTCTTTACAGGATTCACCTATTCTCCTATGTAGTTAGGAAAATGGCGTCCCAATATGTTGAGAAAACATTGTCGTATATGCAGTTAAAAATTAATTCGTATATTCTATGAATTCTCTACATTTACCGTCTACACTTTCTTTACGGCATGTCGGGACAGATAGCAGCGTCTTACTGATCAAGCATGACAATTTCACCCACTGATTAACCATGTGTTGAGCTTGGAAGACCACGCTACATAATTTTTTCAAGTTGATGAACAGATTGAGAAACAAAAAGTAATAAACTCGCTTCTCGATAGTACACAATGTTATGAACCGATAGGATAATATCTTTCTGCTCTGTCTGCTTCTGTCTGTCTTGTCTGTCTGCTGTCCTCTCTCTCTCTTCTCTTCTCTCTCTCTCTCTTCTCTCTCTCTCTTTCTCTCTGCTCTCTCTCTCTCCTCTTTCTCTTCCTCTTCATCTCTCTCTCCTCCTCTCTCTCTTCTCTTTGTGTGTGTTGTTATACTTCTGTTTTGGAAACATTGCATATTTTATATAATGTCTTTCACTATTCCGTCCATATAAAAAATCCAGATTATAAGAAAAGTCATTGTATATGCAATCCACAATGCACTTCTAATCTCTGTGATTACATTTATCTTTTGTCAGCATAATAGATTGGCTGTTCTGCATTTATCATAATGACCCTCGACAATATTTATGGAAAGGGTTGATATAGGTCAATGCCTGCTTATCCGAATTCTTTGATGACTTGACATAATGTATTTTTTCAAAATGATGAATTCCTTATCATTTTCATAAGCACTTTTTTCAAACTTTAAAATTCACCACCGTAAAATCCCCTTCAGTTCACATTCACGGCTATTTATCTATTGATGTTCATACTGTGTACATGATTTCATCATTCTGAAAGTGAGTAGGTGTTTAAGAAGTGTATTTCCAGTTTCTCAAGTCCATGCGCAACACCGATCATGTCTGTGTCAATATTCTTCAAAGTGCACTGACCAGACACTCTTTGACTATCTATGAAGAAACTTAGCACTCTATTATGGCATGCTGTTGATTCAGATTGGGTTTAGTTTTGTTTCATCAACTACTTAGATAGTGTATCATACAATATGTTAATAACAGAATATGTATACCTTTCTACAGACTGCTCTGTAACTGTTTTCCTTAAGATGAAACATGAATTGACATTGACTAAAATGCGAGAAGGTCCCTTAAGGCAGATGCTCCTGGTGAAAACAAAGCCACAATCATGATTGTTGTTCAAAATTTTGGAAAAAAAAACTCCGATAACTGTTCTGTCTGAATTAGTATTGCGTTGGTGCCTTGTTAGCGCATTTTTTCCGAGATATTATGACATGTTTCAATGCCAAGAAAGTATTGTCTCCACATGGTGTTAACTCTATAATGTTAGCATGATTACTTTGGATGCTCGATTCCGGCGAATATGAAATGGACCACGTTCCGTATTTAAGTGGATAGGTACCACTATGAATTTATGATGACTATAGATTGTGGTAAAAAATGACCGCCGTCCAATGCATACCATGATAACATACCTTTGCATGATGCTATAGCATATTGTATATGCATGCCTTTCAACATGTATGTTACATAACCCTTCGGTTGTGATTGCATTCGTTCCACAAGACACAATTAGTTTGAATAAGACAACTGAAATAAAAATAAGTTGTTAAAAATGTGTTAAAAAAGGTGTAAGTTACTATCAAAGATGGGTAGGGTTGGGTGTCTAGTAATTTTCATGATGGTTTAAAGCGAGTATTGATTCAGCTTTAAGATTTTGTCAATTTTTGGGAAGGTTGTCTGTTTTATTTCTAAAGTGTTCTTAAGAAAAACATATGTAGATGAATTGGGGGGGGGGGGTTTGCATGCTTTTTTCACGTGACTACCAGTGTTTGAACATGATCTTTCTGCCACCAAAAAAATACTCAATTATTTCATTTAAAACTGGATTTGTCTGTTGGTTAGCAAACGCCACATAACAACACAAATAAATCATTACACAGAATAGATAAATACTCAAGATCTACTAACAATAGCATTTCCAAAAAAAATTAATTTATTGGTATTGCAACCTCTTTGCACTTGATATAACAGACCAATTCGATGATATCAAACTTCGAAGTTTTAAAAAGACAAATATTGGAGTATTGTAAATTTATAACATTTTACCGTAATTTCTTATGATTTCAAATGGAACTAATAACATGGGGGTTTAGAATCAAATGTTTTTGAAATTATTGATAAAAATACTGAATTTAAAGAAAATGTCGAGTAAATTAACTTTAGATCTTTTAGGAATTCTAGTTCTGTTGGACTTCATTGTAAATTTATTTCCAAAACACGTTTATTTCATCATCTTGATACAGAAAAAACTACACTCTAAGTTTTATTACCATTCTACTCCAGATCTAATACTGGAAATTTTTATAACAAAAGTAGAGTTATACATTTTGTGGAATATCTCTAAGTAGCACAGGAGACTTACATCATACATGGTATAACAAGTACGTTGTTGACATGATGTTCACAGTTTTTGTATGTCAAAAATCCTGTCGATAAAACATGGAGGAGGAATCGGAATGGTAAACCAAAATGAGAGAAATTTTGTAACGTTAAGATTATATGTGCTACTTAGAATTTATATAAAAAATGTTTTATGTTGTACCTTGTCTAATTTAAAATTTCATCAAGAAATTTTCATTTGTGGTTTCTTATGATGTCAAAAATATGATTTGACAATTTTCCATAATTAAACAGTTGATTCAAACCATAATGTATTTATCACAAAATTACATCGAAAATTAAGAAGATTTGCGTTTGAGTGAATATGATTTTTGGCCCGTAATGCTTCGACATTGTCAAACTCAAACGTTGTTTTTTTATTTAAATAAAAATGGAAAAGTTAAGAACAGTCATCAATTTTCGTAATTGCTTTGTTTTAAAAAAATGAAAATTTCAGAAAGAAGTTACGGCCCATGATCGCACTCAGAGGTGGATAATGTGCGATAGGAGGATTAGCATCACCCGGAATGAACGAACACTCCCACCGTGAGACCTAATATTTATATCAGGTACGATAATATTATGATAATTATTATAATGCTTTCCAATTGTAAAAGCACGACGAACGACGATGGACGCTGAAAAAATCGATAAGTGAATGCCTTCTGAGTTTAAAAGTAAAGTATAAGATTGCAAAATCTGAAATTGAAATAAAACGTTAAACAAAGAAAAGATACAAGTATAAAGATTCCTGTTCATTTGATAGATCTATTAGGTGCCGAATATTATGAAAAATATAGATAAAAACGTATTTATTCAAAATGTAATAAAATATATGTAAATACCGACAATTATTTTTACTTAGAATATCCAAATACCAATAAATGGCTTATTGATAGATATCATCTATTTACCACTTTATAATGTAAAACCAACAGTATCAAAGGTCGATTTTTTTACCTATCATAATAAAATCGCCACCCTTCCTTGTCAGTAAATAGGATAGCGTAATTGCATTGACAGTGCCAAAAACTTACAGACTAAGTATTGTATCCATAAGCATATCTCAGAGTTACCAATAATCTAAGAACAGAATCAATATATGTCTCCAGAAGGATTACGTGTACAGTAATGCAACTTGCTATGAAATGTGAACGTTCACCATCAAATGCGGATTATGAGATTGTAATGAACAAACGGAAATTTTGATTCAACCGGAAAAGTTTCGGAGTAGAGAGAGAGAGAGAGAGAGAGAGAGAGAGAGAGAGAGAGAGGAAGAGATGAGAGAAGAGAGAGAGAAGAGAGAGAGAGAGAGGGAGAGAGAGAGAGAGAAGAGAAGAGAGAGAGTCAGAGAGAGCAGTTCTTTCATTTATATGCACAGTTAAAATATAAATATTAATTGATTACATAACGCAAACGAACATTCATACATATACTGAATATACCCTTTAGTAATGTGTGGATTCGCATGTCAGAAGATGAACTGAATGAGTAAATGACTGTTTGAAAAATAAAAAAAAGAAAACGAAATATAAATTGTTCATATTTTATATATTGGAGAGGATGAGAAATACTTTACATTTTCATGAAATGAACAACGCCAGTTTATTCTACTAAAATCACCGAAGGTAGAACAGGAAACAGGAATTTTAAATAATATTCCATTCCAAAAAAGAAACTGAGATTGTCGGAAGATGCGCATCTGGGCCATAAAAATGTCGTATATGATTTATATTATGACCCCTTGGCGAGGCCTCTGCTGGTTGGGATGTTAGTCCCCGGAGTCTCTACAAGCCCAGTTGCATGTACTATGTTACTAGCTGAAATACGTTATGTATAATTGCAGTGGTAAATTAGAAATCATATCAAAATTTAATTATCTCCCTCAGGCAAGCTCTGATCCTTTCGAAGTTGTTGGCCCCAATCTTTTGGCACTACATTGATCACTTTTACAAGTGTTTACTTTCATTTTCGGATTCCAACATTTCGGTTTTGGAGCAATCAACTGAAAGAGAACATAATTTGTCGGAAAATGCGCATCTGGTTGCATAAAAAATTGGGTCGTATACCGATATATGATTTATATTTGTGTCTGATGCCCAAATTACAAAAATTACAAAATTACTTTCATTGGACCAGTCAGAATTTACATGTTCTACAATAATGCCTTATTGGTCGATAACATCCAAAATTATAATTTAAAGGTTCAAGATTAAATTATTGGCAAAATGTTAAAGTTGGAATGAATCATTCTATCTGTATAAAATTGACATTGTAATTGACTGAATTGAAAATGATTTCAATAAATTTACATGTACATCTGACTGAAGGTTTCCATCTCCTCTATATATGTCTATGATTTCAATATTCTTCTTATACTTTTAATGCATTCTGAAAAGGTATCAAGTTTTTTATCATATTTAACCCATCGTCTGACATAATCGTCGACAAAATGCATAATGGAGTTGAAGTTCTGTCGCTAATTAAATTGCATGAAGGAGAAATACATGTAATTTTGAAGTGTCTTTTTCTAGGTGATTGATCATATTCGTATCAAACTCAAACACAAGATTGAAAGCAATGTAATCCCAGTATTCTAAATCTAAACCGTAGCCTTATTCCTTTTAAAGGATTCATCCGTATACCCTTGTTGACTCGCAACTTCAAGAGCCGGTTCCTTTGTCATTAGACTTCTATCAACACCTTGATTTAACATGCTATATTGTTCTCCGTGGAAAATAATCCGGTGTGGATTTTCGAACTTTTTGCAGTATTGTGGTGAGATCAATGGCGCTATTGTTCACCTTCCCGCCCTTGTTGCATTTCTTTAATCTTCGATTCATTGATTCCATAAGTAGATCGCGGCTGTCATATGACCCTGTTTATCAATAAATATCAATAGATCTATAGGTCGAGGTTGCCATATGACCCTTTCCACTCTTTTTGAAAAGAATATATTATCTAAAAATAGTCGGGAAAAAAAACTGTTTATCAAAACATACGGTGTGCTCGAGAAAAAAATTGGCCTATTTTTTCATCCCCCCTGGACAACCGCCAATACCACTTTATTTAAAGTAAACTCTTCATTTGAAGTAAATTCTGGCAGTCTGAAGATGTTGGTCTATAGAGTGCTTGTCTTTGCGATCCTTCTACAGATTTGTTTGTCAGGCTGTAAGTACATCTGTTTTGTATTACATATATTTTGTATTATATATTTCACATTACTTAATACTGTGGTGTCGTATTACTCTGTTTAACTGATCACAATAACAGATCCCCGGTCGTGGCTGGAGTCGCATACCATAGGTTCCGCTTTTTCGCGTTCCGGTAGGAACCGTCAAGATATTCTATACGTACCGGTTTTCTCTGCGGTCATATGTCATTACTATAGCGAATTGCAAAGGAGATGACTAACTCCCCAGTAAACCTTTCAAATTGCACTGTTTTTCTATTTGATTAGTTTGACTATAACGTTTGATTTGTATAGAGAATACAAAGAAACAAAACAAAATGTTTTCACCGATTCTATTTTATTTAGGTTGCACGATATTTCAGCATTGTAAAAGGCAAACAATATTAAATTTCATTGAT
>CAJDSM010000149.1:0-23392 GCA_903981925.1 Ostrea lurida
AGGTCGGACGTCGGTTAGTACTAGCTATCTGTCGTGAACACGAGAATAATGCCGTCCTACTGCGAGCAAGGATGTCTAAAGAATGACGACACATCACATGGACCTCCGCTTTTTATATTAACCCAACGAGGCCTTCGCTGAAATAATATTGGAAGCTTCCTGATATTAGAGGAGATTCAAGTTTGTTCAAATCATGACCCTCCGGGAGGTACGATTGAGGGCCACGATAGGGGATCAAGATTTAATATGATTATATAGAAAATCTTTAAAAATCGTATTCCAAGAACCACTTGGCCAGGGAAAGCTGAAATTTATATGGAAGCTTCCCTGATTATAGAGGGAGATTCAAGTTTGTTCAAATCAATAAACCCCGGGAGTAGAGGCCAAGGTACTATGGAGGGCCCCAATAGGGGATGCAAAGTTTACATATGATTATTATAGGAAAAAGAGGCCCACAGGCCTAACGGTCACCTGAGTATCATAAGCCCACACAGGGGTTCATATTTGCATTCTTAAGTCTCATACAGAAGTATTTTTAATTCACATGGTTTAATATCTTTCAATACTATGCATATAATTTCCTATTTTCATATTAATCAAGAAGATTCATTTCAATTTCCACACGATTGTTCAAAGAATTTTTAATTGAAAACCATATTGCACTTTAATGTCCAGTGAGCCTGACCTTTGGACCTTTTGACTAAAATTCCAATAAAGAACATCTCGTTCATGAGGTAGTATATATTTATTATTATAGTGACTCTAGGTGAAAGGATAATGCTCTGGGAACCCGGAAAACTATATATGCTTACTTGATGTCCATGCACTGACCTTTGCCCTTTTTGACCCCCACAATTCAATAGGAACCACCTTTGTCAAATGGGATTTGACATATGCATGATATGGTACTCTAGGTGAAAGGTTAACACCTAAAAGTCTGGGAACATTCGTTACAGGACGGATGGACAGGGACAACCGATTCCAGTAACACCACCCCCCCCCCCCCCCCAACTTGTGCCAAAGGGTATAATTATGATAAAGCTCCCTCCATTTCCAAAATATTCATTTACTTTCACATTATATCAAAGGCATTGAAAAAGATGCTTTTCATGTACATATAAACAATATGTACCAAGTTTCCCCCCCCCCCATCCACGTTCAGAACCCCTACCCCGGGGATCCACCAAATTTACCAAGTTTTGGTTAAAGGCCTTCCTTGCTCTTACTTACTTATGCATGGGTCTCTCAACATGTGGTTGTAAGAAGATTTTTTGAAAAATTGGTTTCACTTTTGGCAGTTTTTGCCCCAACCCCCAAGGCCCCAGGGTGCAAGAGGACCTGAAATTTACAGATTTATTGTGCCCCTTGTCCCAAAGATGGCTTCATGCCAAATTTTGAAAAGAATTGGACTGGTGGTTATAGAAGAAGTTAAAAATGTTCAATTGTTACACTTTCATCAATGACCATTTTGGCCCCACCCTATTACTAAAACACACCACCCCTAGAATCATGAAAATTTACAATTTTTGATAAAAGCTTCCTATTTATTCAAAACACCATTTTAGTTCACATTAATATCAATAGCATTTAAAGGAAGATGCTTTTCAAATTTTTATATATAAACACTAATGTACCAAGTTGGCCCCGCCTGGGGTCAGAACCCCTACGCCCGGGGATTCACCAAATTTACCAATTTTTTGGGAGGCCTTCCTGCTCTACATCACTATGACGTCGCGCACGGTACTGGTGTTACTTTACGTTACGCTCATAACGTCATAAATTGAGGCATAAGAATGACAAAAGCAACGTCACGTTTTAAACAAATTCATTATATTCAAACTGCAATGGCATAATTATTATTTTTTTAATTCTTTAAAATGTAAATGAAACAAATATCTAAATGATGGATTTAGTTAGATGTATTTAACAAAAGCATTTCCAAATACATATGTACAATACGTCAGTAAATATTGTATGTCATCACATAAACTAATGTTTAAACAATATAGATGTTACAATGTTTTAAGAAATTAAAGAATTTGTAACATGTGTTCTAATGCAGAAATAGGCGACGAACTTCACCTTTTTTTCTGCCGCCCATTTTACGATGATTTCAGAAAAATGTACAATTAAGAAATAACATTACAAAAATCCCTCCACTTACAAACTACAAGTAATTTCATTTATGGCGTGCAATATGTTTAAATGGACCTCCTCGTCCAAAGCGATTTTGCTACTGGCGGTTAACTCAGAACAAATGTAAATCACCGCACTTGCGGGTATTACTGCTCTCTTCCTTGACACAAGTTTATATGACAGAGGATTCTGCTTGATATTGTCATAGTACAGTCCAGTAATGACTTCAGTACCAGCAGGTAAAGTCGAGCCCCACGAATCGGTTTTTTCGCTGTCCAAAATATGAACGGGTTCATCAACTTTTAATAAATAATAGTCGTGATCCGGGTCATCCGTATACACGGCAATTACATGTCCCTTGGACACAAGTTCGGACAAGGATTCCTCTTCGTTGTCAGACTCAACATCTGTAGCACCGGTTTCGTTGATCATTTTAATACCTACAAATTGTCCAGCTTTTGAAACATTTGGACAATCGTCAAAAGTTTGTGATTCGCATTTTTCACAAAAGCAAGATAATTCTCGAGTGATGATTTGTGAAGATGAGTTGTCAACGATGACTTGGTGAACAGACCTGATGTTCGAAACAGGTTTGAATTGCAAGTTGCATTCTCGTGGAATGGAGTCGAGAAAACGAAATATTCGTTTTCGACAAACAGATTTGGTCCTTGTCAAATTTGCAATAGCAAATTCATACAAGTCCTGGCCATTTTGTATATGGGCTTGTCCACGCAAAACTGCCAAATCGGCTTGTCTTTTGAGGAGTCCTCCTGCAGCATCTTGAGGTCCTGTAATTAAAAAATCCAAGTAAAAATAAGTATAAGGGAAAGGATCGCGTAATTTGAACTTAAGCATAAGTTGTAATATGTTAGCGAAGCATATCTATCGATCGTGCATAGCGAGCCGGGGGGGGGACATTCGGGGCTGTAGTATGAGGGGGGAGCCGGTGCGGAGTAGGAACAGAGAGTAGATGTGGAAGAGGAGCGCGGGGGGGGGGGGACAAAAGAGAAAAGTATGCCCCCCTCCCCCCTTTTGTCATGTCACACTATTTATGCATCATGTCACATGATTTAGAAGTATTTCCTGCCCACCAAATTTAGTGTGATTTTTAGAAGTCTGCCCCCCCCCACCACCATTCAGCAGTTGTGTGTTTTATTTACCCTTTTTTTTTTTTGCTTTTTATCACATTATTTAGAAGCCCCCCCCCCCCCCCCCCTTTCAGTCATTTCAGAAGTTGCCCCCCCCCCCCTTTCGGTGATATTTAGTTATTTTTAGAGTTTGCTTCCCCCCCCCCCTACATTCAATATTCTATTAATTTTTTTTGTTGGTATTATTTAGAAGTTTGCCCCGCTCTCCATTCAAAACCAGTCCTACGCCTATATTTATATATCGCATGGAAAGATATTTGCAGAAAAAAGCTACAAAGAATCAAAATATTCTAAAATAATTAACAATAATGGCAATGTAAAGGGTTAGCTTATTCCAAACAAATTATCATAAAGGAAATTACAATACCTTTAGCATGTGCAGTCTCAAAATAATTTCGGGTGAAGTGCTTGAAACCGAAATCCCGACACGAGTTGCTGATGTCCCCAAAACAATGCCTACTTTTATATTGCGCTGCACACCCATCTGTAAACTCGTGCATGGTTTCAACGGGGTAGGAGATGGATGACAAATACTCGGACAGAGATTTTCTAACTTCATGAACGAAGTACTGATCGTGCTGTTGATCATTGCTGATTACAAAGAAGTGCTCGGTAATAATTTCCGGATTATCCTCGGAACTTTCCACACCATCAATTTCAAGCAGTGCGTGACGATGTATAATTGTGACATGAATCGATACTTCAGTTTTCTGGAAGTATGAGCTCTGAAGTTGTTTCAGTTCTGTACAGCGGTAATTTTCAGAAAAATCATGGACACAGACACAGTGGTGTATTGGAAGATTGGAAACAAGTGTTTTAAATTGGCTGTGTTGCCAAGTTGCTCGGTGCTGATGCAACGGAAACGATATTAAAAGGTGCAATAAGTGTGAAAATAAATCACTGACTTTTGACTCCTTTTTAACTAGAACGAGTTTCTTAATTGTTTTGTTTCCCTTTACTTTAATGTCAACTTTTTCAAATTTTTCCCACTTAACCGTCTCTTCGGTTTCTGCATTTCCGTTTTCCTCTGGAAGTAAGTGTAGTCTATGTATGCCACATTTTGCACAATTTCGCCGGAGACATTTTAATTCATAATTCGAACACAATGTGGCATTCATTATATCGCTAATGGACTCATAAACTGTAGCTTCGTTTCCAACGTAATTTTCATTTGTGTGGAAAATCTTTTTACGAAAGTCCATACACGATTTGAAGGCACTCTTAATTTCAACGTGATACCGACAACAGCAGGTATGTCTGTCTTTCGACCGGGCCTGTCGTACAAAATAAGGCTTGCAGTTCTCAAAAGATCTCTGTGAAATTTTAATATTGGGATTTTCGCAAATAAAATCAACAAACACTTCAGTTTGGGATTTTTCTAGAATATGTACCGCGTGGCTTGTGTATGTTTTTGGTCCTAATCTTTCTCGTTTAATATCTGCTTTATTTCCTGTCGGTCGCGATATGCCCGGGCGTAACCAAAAATCGTAAGCAAGTCGTTTTGTTTCTTTTGAAATTGCGTCAGATCGCGTCTTTCTAGTTGTGTAAGTCCAGCAGGATTTTTCTGATTTTAATACCGTAGTTCGGATTCTGTTCCCTTTGCTTATTCGTCGAATTGGTAGTCCAAGTGATTTTGCTAGATTTTTTCTACACCTGCTTTTGGTTACTTGTTCCCCACTTACAGATGCAACAAGCACGTTCATTGATGTAATAGAATCTTTAGATCTTTTCATCTTGCTGCTGTCTATCGCTGTTTTTATGTCTCGCAGAACGGCTTTTTCTGTTGATTTTTCATTTTGTTCTTCGGGGGATGATATCACATCAGCGTCAATAAGAATTTTGGTTGTTGGAGATTTAGAATTCTTCAGGTACGCAGCAAGTGTAGCTGACCGCTGTTTTGGTGTTTGGGGTAAAGCATCTTTCAATCTTTTTAATGCCCGATGTTTACTTGTTCTGTTTTTGAACACGTCTTTCATCATTTCTGTAACATTTTTGGAATTTGTGGAGACTGTAATATTTCTATCCTTTAATGATTTTCTATAATTTCTTTTTCTTTTCGTTTCTTTCTCTCTCATTTCAGCCCGTTTTGCTCTGTACAAGCGCTTTCTCACTGCCTCTGGTGTGTCTTTATATTCAGTCCGATTGATAGTTTTGTTTTTATTGTACGATGCCAGTTTTTGTTCTCTACGCTTTTGGAGTTTCCTAGTTTTATAGAATTCTAACCTTTCCCTCGGTGTCATATTCCGTTCCTCATCTACTTCCTAAAAACCACAATAAAGTCACTAAATATTTTTTTAAAAATACTTTTGATTTAGACTTTTCTGTATTTTTTCGTCGCTATGATAGTGCATTACTACAATGAATTAATCATGAAATCAAACGTTTTGGTCATATTTTGAAAATTTAAAAGCTCCCAGATTTGAATTTAAACTTGGAATAGCATTATAAGTCTGAGATTTTACTTTAATTTTGACTACTCAAATAATTATAAGAGTTTAAACTTAAAGTTTAAACTTAAAGTAGGGGACTACTCGCGCCAAACCGGAAACCGGATTCTAACGTTATTGGTGTAACTTTTTACATTGCGAGAGAAATAACCGGTGAAGTATTGAAGCCAAACAAAACAACGTGCGGTACGAGACATGAAGGGAATTTGTCAAAAAATCACGGCTGAAGCAGATAAAGCGTTACAAAAGGGCCAGCGGACAGCAAAGAGTTGGTACTAGAATGTTTTCACCTCTGCATATGACACTAGATCAATTCGTATTTCGGTAAGTCAATTATGAAGTTTTCCGAGCTCATCCTGTTACTTTTTGCAAATACGGATATACATTTTTCAGCAATTATTCGTCGAACGATTGAAAGTCCATTTATTTAAAACTATAGAATTTTTTTTATAATCATGTTGATGATATCATGTATTTGTTGACGCAAGGATGTCTGATATGACGAGTCCGGCGAACCGCGTCTTGGACTCCTGTAGAAATGATACTAAAATCAGTAAAGTTATCCCCGAAGTCCTGATAATCAATTAAACCTTAACGGTGTGAAAATTCCTGGTGATATTTTACGCCTCTAGTGAAACTGAGATAACACCAAGAGGGTGCACCAGTCGCGTTGTGTGTAGTAAATTATGCTTTGTGTACATGTGTACCACAGGTATATGTATCTTAGCCCTATCCACGAATAATGCAAGTGTGAGATTTTTATTTTTGTGTTTTTAACAAGTGGAGTTTTTGTGGGTGCCATTTTAATCAAAATCAAAAGTAGCATTGTTGTCATTTACAGATCATTGACAAATATATACATTTCCATCATAATAATTTACTTATTCATTTCATCATATGACCCCATAGTAGGTTGTTTGGTGACCGCATTAGTTATTATTAGTCGATCTGTTCCAAAACAGGGTTGTAAAACTTGAAGAGCACTTTAGCTTTCTTCTCAATCTCTGGCTAAGTATTCTTAGTATACAGCACCCATGGGGGTCAGAATAGGTCCCCAGCATCCCCTTGCGTGTCATACAGAGAAGACTGAATGGGGCGGTCATTCAGATGAGACCGGAAAAACGAGGTCCCGTGTCACAGCAGGTGTGGCACGAAAAAGATCCTCCCTGCTCAAATGCCCTGAGTGTCGAGCATAGGCCTTAATTTGTAGCCCTTCACCGGTAATGGTGTCTTCTTCATAGGAGTGAAATATTTCTCGAGTGGGACGTAAAACAAGAAATAATCAATCGATCAATTCTTAGTATACAGTCTATATATATAGTCTGATGATATGCATTGATTCGGATCTGTTCGTCGATCTGTGTACATACTGAAATTGAGCTGAAACTAATACCAAAAATTCATTATTCGAATATTCAGGACTACTATTCTAACTATTTGTTTTCAAATATCGTCAACGTCATATGAATGTAGTATATTTCTCATGAAAATTTTACCTGCATGTCATTAGTTTCAGCTCTAATTTGAAATTATTTTTTAAACATATTCATAATTGTTGTGACAGGTTTTAAAATAATCTTGTGTACAATCATACATCATGTTTATGTATCATTTTAGGTGATGGGTCCCAAGTTGACACTGGTCAGTCAATCAGATGATGTAACGCTTTGTAACTTTGAGAGGCTCAAGATGTAGGGCGTATTGTGGAGTTGGCGATGTTGGCAGAAAATTTACGAGCCTGTGTTAATTGCGCACAACAGACTGGCATTGTATTATGGAGTTGGCTATGTGTGTACATAAGCTACAAAATGTATTTAACATTTGAGCACAAATAAAAACATTGTATTGAAACATATCGGTAGCTCGTTAGACTCTGTGCATTTCTTGCTGAATCAGCAATTTTTTTGTTAATATTAACTGTTTCATATTGTAAAATATGTCTCTGAATGAATGTTTAACCTTTTTATCTATTGATTTATGTTCAATCAAATGATTATGTAATATAATTTTTAATGTATATCCAATTACAAGTGAGGTTACGTACAAAAGGGTCTTTTTTTAAAATTTGGGGTGGGGTGGTGATCTGATATCCTAACTCGGTAAAATGAATGATATCTATGTATTTTTTGTGTATATATATCCTCCTTAAGAGCCATTTTGATAATAGAGGGAAAAAATCATACGTAAACAGTTCATATTTTTAACAAATGGGTAAATGTAGAAAATGATCTTTGCATTTTTTGTTTAATTTGCCAAAAACGGTGAAAAAATGGCTTTATTCTACGTGTGCATCATCATAGTTCATGTGGAGATTCATTATGAAAAGATCAATGTAACTTTGTATTAAGGTAAAATTATTTTAAGTAAAAAGTGGATTTTTAGTTAGTACAGATCAAAATATCGTATTTGCACTATACATAGCCTGTGCTTTCGTTTTTTGGGGCTGGGGTACCTCTGTCTGACATGTTATCTCAGAAAATAAATTTGATATAATTTGCACTTTGTGTAGTCTGACTCTTTATATAGTGAAGTTACAAAATTATGGTGTTAAACTGTGAGCATAACTCTTAACTTTTTGTGAGTAGCGCTCTACCTTAAAGGCTATTTTGTCTAACACATTTGTATTTTTTGATCAGCAGAAACTAATGCGTATTGACGTTAAAAGATTAAAAAGGAGTAAATAAATGGTAAATTGTAAAAAATAAATGATATAATGTCGTATTGTGAAGTTTGTCTGCCCAAAGAATCTGATTAATTATACGAATATACCAAGATTGTGATGACGTTTCCGATAACTGTCGACAACGTCAGAAGACGACGTCACAATGCTCATAGGCAGGCAGCAAGGTTAACAATATTGAAGAAAAAAATACACATTCCTTACTTAGATATATTCTATGACTGCGTATTATTATTTTTTAACTTCCTAGTTTATATGTACTTGAAAACTTGAATTTTCATTGTGCTGTTAGTCATTTTGAGAATTTTTTGTCTTGAGGCCCTTGGTAACTGCGTGTGAGCACGCGCGAATAGCTTTTCGAACGAGTTCAAACTAGGGGTCATATGAATAAAGGCGGGGCTAAATCGAATTTTGTCTTCCCGATAATAATTCAACGAAACTGTATTTATTAGTTTGGAGTAAGAATAAACAGTTAAATAATCATATTTGGTAACAAATATATTAATTTAATATCATCATAATCTTACGATTTCAATGCATTCAAAGTGAAATAAAAATTTTGAGATTCTTGTTTAGAACAAATATGCCTTTAAGTTTGTTATTTGTTTGAGAAATCCAAGACAGATTAATTTCTTTTACATGTAGTATATGCCAGTAATGGCTAATTTATTGACTAATATTGTATCAGCTTTGAGGCAATCTGCTATATTAATATACAGTGATATAGATATGATGTGATATAGATGTGATGTATGTATACCATTAAATATTCTGAACAACAAATTTGTCCACGAGAATAAAGTCATTGTAGCAATAATGTGTCTGTATAATTGCAATTTGAATTGGTAAAGCCAAATACATGTACATGTAATTACATGTACCAGAGTAAAACATTTGCGTCAAGATGTAAACAGTGTTTTTCCCGCTGTTCAAAACTCCATATGTACGTCAAATAGATTTACTTGAATTTATCAACTTTATAATTTAGTTTAATTTATTACATATCCGCTATTATATATTAATAGAATTGTATTAAGATTATATCTAAAACAAGAACCTCGTAATTTGCTAGAACTATTAAAATTGTGTTCATACCTTTTGTATATATATTCTCAGGTACAATAAAATATGTTCAAATCAACGTAAAACACGTCCAATAAATTACACACACTCAAAACATATATACATTAATTGTGTTTGGATATAATTTCGAAACTAGTATTTCATTAAATTAATTGCAACAGTTTTACGCTCATCTGATAGTTTAGGCCGTGTGTACGCGTACGTTGACGTCGCGTCACTGAGCGTCAAACTAACATGGGACATTTATTTGGACATTAAATACTTTTTCGTTTTCCTAAACGGACGCGGGATAGATTAAAATTTTGAATATTCTATATGTTATTTTTAATGTACTTTCTACTCGTTATTTCTTTTAAGATATTCGACTTGGTATATTGCTTACAAATAAGGCATAAAACGATAGAATTGTTCAAACAACGCAATATTTGTAGAAGTGGGACATTTCACTGGACATCGATAAAATCAATTTATTTCATGGATATACTCAAAATTGCATAAAATTAGCATACACTGTGTTCCATGATATATGTACATTATGATCACAACCGGAATGGTCAACTTACCCTTGTATTAGACATGATACTGGTGATGATGATTCTCGGGTTCAGTTTATCAATAAAAATGGGACACCACTGTTCTTCGCCATTTTCGCCATTCTGAAGGTTGCTATATGAATTCTATCAACCCAACGTTTAAAATAACCGTGACGTCGTTTTTAGATAAGGACGTCATAATCATACACCAAATCTTACGTTATTTGGTGAAAAATTAATCGTTTTATCGATTTGTGGATAAAGCGCATAAGTGTTTTATGTAACGTTGGGACATCGAAAAATGACGGCATCCGCGTATATATAACTCTGTTATTGCCCATGAAATGCTTGAAAATTATATTTAATATGAGCTATTGTTGTTATTTATGTATTTTCCTTGCCATTGATATATGGAACTTAATTAATCCGCAAAATATACACCTGTGTAAACATCGCGAGAGCATTTTCTTATGCACGTATCAAAGTAACACCAATACCGTGCGCGACGTCTATGCATTTGGTTTCTCTCAGACATTGGGTTGTTAAGAAGAAGATTTTTGAAAATTGGTCACTTTTGGCCCCACCCCAAGGCCCCAGGGGTGCAAGAACCTGAAATTTACAATTTATGTGCCCCTTGTCCAAAGATGCTTCATACAAATTTGAAAAGAATTGGACTGGTGGTTATCAAGAAGAAGTTAAAAATGTTCAATTGTTAACGCACGACGGACGACGACGGACGAAGACCAATCGCATAGGTCACCTGAGTTTACTCAGGTGACCTAAAAACTTTAAAAATCTTCTTCTCAAGAACCACTGGGCCAGGAAAGCTGAAATTTATAAGAAAGCTTCCTGATATAGAGGAGATTCAAGTTTGTTCAAATCATGACCCCCGGGGTACTATGGGCCCCAATAGGGATCACAGTTTTACATATGAATATAGGGAAAATCTTTAAAAATCTTCTTCTCAAGAACCACTGGGCCAGGAAAGCTGAAATTTATATGGAAGCTTCCTGATATAGAGGAGAATTTAAGTTTGTTCAAATCATGACCCCTGGGGGTACTATGGGACCCAATAGGGATCAAAGTTTTACATATGATTATATAGGAAAAATCTTCTTCTCAAGAACCACTGGGCCAGGAAAGCTGAAATTTATATGAAAGCTTCTGATATAGTTGAGATTCAAGTTTGTTCAAATCATGACCCTTGGGGGTATGATGAGGCCCCAATAGGGGATCAAAGTTTTACATGCAGATATATAGAGAAATTCTTTAAAATCTTTTTCATTGAACCAGAAGAGTGGATGTTTACCTGAAAGCTTCCTGATATGGAGTAGTTTTAAGTTGGTTCAGATAATGCCTCCACCCGCCATAGGTTAGATTTAGTCCACAGTGGTACATTCTAAATCCCAAACTACTCTCTTCTTAGTGAAGCAGCTGTGCTCAGGTGAGCGATGTGGCCCTTGGGTCTTTTATTTCTGAAGACCCCATGTCGCCATTAGTCCCAATTCTAATGTTAAACCAGTGTTTACTATCATTGGCCAAGGTCACTTGACCTTGTTTCTAGACCCGTCATCCGAAGACCCACCAGAGATTGCCAAGTTATCTGTTGATTTTCTCAATAGTTCTATGCAAATGCAATTTGATCCCCTCAGAATTTACCCTAACCCCTTCAATTTGAAACTTTTCTGCACATCTAGATACCTACTACTTTCATCAGCAGGTTACGAAGAATGGCAATGGAAAATTCAGACGCGAGAAGGAAGACCAAAAAAAAAAAAAAAAAAAGCGGAGGGCGGAGGAATAAGACCCAAACAAAAACGTCACGTTTAAAGGCAGCATTTCGTAAATTATATGCTCATTATAACAATTTAGTTCCAAATATGACCTACCATTGAGTCAAATGCTGTGTGATGTGTTTTCATGGCCATTGTTAGCCGTTTTTATACACTGATTTGACTACAATTACTCCGTTTATCTGATCAAGACTATGGGCTCACGGCGGGTTTGACCGGTCAACAGGGGATGCTTACTCCTCCTAGGCACCTGATCCCACTTCTGGTGTGTCCAGGGGTCCGTGTTTGCCCAACTCTTGTTGGTTTTTTTGTGTGCTCTATTTGGGACTTGCGAGATTGATCATTGTTCGTTATCTTTGCCTTTACATCGTACAGTAGCGGACGAAAGGTAATTTTTAGGCATGCAGACCAAACTGCTTTAATTCAAAGTACCATGTCGTTTTAACAGGTCTACTTGTCTCTTGAATGTTTAATCCATTATGTACATGTAAAGTGTCTGAACAACATAATATACATGTACGACTCGGAAGCACTTTGGAAATACAACAACCTGTAACGGTAGCAGGACACATCGCCCATTGCCAAATCGCCCCCAATGTTTTCCAAATCGCCCCCAATACTTGAACCAATCGCCCCCACTGGTCACCAAATCGCCCCCACCATATATCACCAAATCGCCCCCACCTCTTTAAATAGTGTAACCAACTCACCCCCACATTTTACACCCCCCCCCCCGGCTCCTACGCCCATGGTCATTTAGGGTATTTCGGGTCACCTCGACTTTCGGGAGTCGTTAGGTTTAAGAAAAGAAAAGGTTGTTGCAGTCACTAATCGCTGATTGTTTTCTCATCATTAAAATCTCCTGATTTTACGCTAAACTCTTCGATTTACAATAATCTTCTCTTCAATTAAGTCTCATAATCGTGCGATCGCACGTGTTCGAAGTGCGTTTGATAATTATACTTACGTTGTATTTTAACACCAGGTTTATCGCAACAAGAGCTTCAATTGCAACAAAACAACAACAGAGTACATTAAATAAACATTTATTATTTGATAATTAAAAAACTTAAGGCCGAGCGAAGTAGGAGCCGAACTTTGAAAAAGGCCGAAAAGTTCTAACGTGTACTTGCACCCCTAATCGATACGTAAGCCAGCTCAAGGTCGACCGGCAATGTTGAAATTTCCCACGGTTAGCTGGTTATAATTTTACACAAACGCTAGAATTGTTTTATATTTTATCCATTCCTATCCTCTAATGATACGTAAATAGCTGTAAATATTTAAATATCGTTACTTATTGGTTTGTATTGTTGCGTATTGTTACTTATTTGTTACTTATTGTCTTTTAGTAGATCCGACCCCCCCCCCCCCCCCCCCCTTTTTCACGGGCGATACCCCCCCCCTCCTCTCTCTTTTATTTTATAAATGGAAAATATATTGACCAAAAAAATTGCAGTCGCGTTTGATATGGTTCTCCATGGAGTAAGATAATTGTACTGCGTACTTGTGTTTATTTTACATGTTACAACAACGCGGTACGTGTTGCAAAGGTTGCGACGCTTTGAGTAGTTAAGTTATGAGGAAATAATTGGAGCTTGGAACTTCTTTATTTTCGCAAATTTGTCGTTGAAAATAGGTGGGGGCGATTTGGTGAATATAAGTGGGGGCGATTTGGTTCAAGTATTGGGGGCGATTTGGAAAATATTGGGGGCGATTTGGCGTGGTGCGATTTGGCAATGGGGCGATGTGTCTGGCATTCCCTGTAACATGTAGGGGGTCTGACTACTTGTCACGCCCTACAACTGGGATCGGGTCTGCGTAGTATTAGACCTACAACGTAATGGCTCCTTGATAAGTCTGGCATCTCCAAATTTTATTTCATGTTGGAAGTTGTTTCACAACATTGGTTGATCCTAGGTCAGAGTCAGAGTTGCCCTTTGCAAACAGATGGCTGTAGCTTTTCAGTGGAGTTTGCACAATACTTCTCTGTTCTTCTGACAAATCATCGCTGCAACGACCTAAGAGATCTTCCAACTGTGCTTTTTCAGCCAAGATCCCATTTTTAACACTGTTCACAGAAGACACAGCGGTGATGTGGGCAAGGCGAGTACCTTTACGAATAACGCATGGCTCATCCTTGATATTCAGCAGGCGTACTGGCACCACATCAGTACTGGTAACTAACGTTCTACCAACCACGGCAGGCAAGTCTTGTTCTCTGCCGGCTCCGAGATGCTCCCACATCTGTAAAGCTGTCAAGCTGTTCACGAAACTACGACCTCTCTATTTGCGGATATCGTGACCCTAAAACATCCAAAATTGCCTTTCCTTACCATCTGAAACTTGTTGTAGTCCCCGATAGTAATGTCTTGCTTGCACAAGTCTACAGAACAATTATACTCTCTCAAAAAGTAAAGACCTAAGATACCGTCTACTGTTAGGTCTGCCACAGCTGCCTTGACTGTGTAAGAGAAACTATCAGTCGTCAATGCAAAGGTCCCATTGCCAGACACATTGCGTTTCTTGCCGCCTGCATCATAGACACTTTTGCACATTGGATCAAGGTTGGACATACTAGTAATAGTTTTTGCCTATTGTCCTTGCGACTGCAGTTGACACAAGAGTTAAAATTGCCCCTGTATCAATAAGTAGTAGAACATCAACGCATTGCACACTAGCTCTCAGGAACATTCTAGCTTAGAGAACTATCCCTGTGCTACTGGCACCCACACAACAATGTGTAGGCCCTTGCTTCTCTTTACTTGGTACTCTGCCGCTTGTCGTCCGTCTTGTTCATTCTACAGTCATGGCCTTTCTTCAACAACAGAGACGGTCCCAGTGGTAACATCTGACCTCTTCCTTTCTGTTGCGTTCACATTGCATAGGAGGGGCGGACATTTTCTGTCGTTTCATGTCGTCGACATTTTCCTGTAGCTTGTCGAACTTCTCTGTAACTTAGTTAGCATGCCTGAAAGACTGGTTGCGTTTGCATTGTCACCAGGTTCAGACATGGTCGCTCTCGGGTACGCTTAGCCCTGTTGTAAGCCTCTAGCTCGACGGCTAACTTGATCGACTCATTAAAATTGATAGGCCTCGATTACTTTATGCGGATGTGTATCTCCGAGTCGGCAAACTGATCTGTTGACAGCGTCTCTCTAATTATCAGAGCTGGTAGTGGGGTACACCAGATTTGCAAGCCTGCAAATTGCTTGACCAAGCTCTAGGAGCATCTCTCCCGGTTTCTGGTGTCGCTCTCTCATCTGCACTCTGTAGAGCTCTGTCCGACTGCGAGGTGCAACCCTCTCTTCTATCAATTTCACAAATTCCTTAAAGATGTCCTTCCTTTGGGCAAGTTACCAAGGACATCAAGAGCATTACCACATAGCGACACTGCAAGGTATGTCCCCTTAGCCTTCTCTGTCCAACCATTCAAATCGGTGCATGCCTCAAAATGACAGTAGTAGTCCTGCCAAGCAGTGACAGGCTTCATGTGCACCCTACTTGGATTGGGCTGCATGCCGTACCTTGGACGTTCAGAATTCTCTGGTATGTGAGGAGAGAATTTTACCTTCGCCGTGTCGTGACTCCAGACAGAGTCATCGTCCTCATCTGCAATATACCTTGCACTTCTTTCGACCTAACTTGCCAAGCAGTCTGGGATCATATGTGTCATTGTCAACATTACTATGTACTTTGCCCCAAGACGGCATGGCATGTACGAACTTCGTACGGGTGATATCATTGGTAAAAATACCAAGAAAGTAATTGGCTGGGTCTTCTGAAACACTTTGAAATAACCTTGGTATTTGAGATACCAAAGATCAATTGTATTGTATATCATTGGATATATGCTTTATGAATTCATGGCAGCTTTAATACACTTTCCAAACTACAAAATCTGTCAAACTAGAGATATTTCAACATGCTGAACACAGAATTATTAACAATCATTTATTGTTTATATTTGAAACATGATACAGACAAACTGACAGAATCACGAATGGAATGAGTCATGATTGAACGATATAATACGTAGAGGAATAGACTGCAGTTCTACAACACGATCAAATTAAACTGGCGCGTAATGTACGCAGCAAAAGTATTTAGTTGAAATAATTTCCCCACATGTATAAAAATTGTATGTACAGCCTATGTAACTACAGTCTCTGTTTTGTCTGTAAACCGTCCATCCTGTGGAATCCTACCACTGAACCTGGCTTCACTTTGATTTCAGTATTTGGAATTGTCCTAAGTTATTCTAAGTCTGGTAAATCTGAAATGAGAAGAAAAAACACATTAATTACAACTCGTTATGGACAGCAAATATAAAGTATCCCATGCCTTTGTAGCAACAAATCTTTTATGAATTCAGGTTAAGAAAGTACATGCATTTCTGCTCAAAGACTTCAACTTCACAGTTTTAAATACCTTTATGCTTTTAGAATGGGATTTTGCAGTGCTGGTACAACATATATATGAACTAGATGTGTCAGTATGCCATGTATCCCCCGCCAGCAGTAAAGTTTAACTGTGACCCTAGAGAGCATATATTGCCCATCTTTCATTCACATCTACATGGTGTGATCTTTAAATGTACCACTGAAATCCTTCAAAGGACTTAGAAGGAGTTACAAAGAACAGATGATACTGCCTTACCCCCCCCCCCCCCCCCCCCCCAATTAAAATCTAAGTCCTGGGCCATAACTCATGGAATAAAATGTGTCCAGCCTTCCCTTCCCACATCTACATGTTGTGATCTTTGTACCAAGTTCATTGAAATCCTCCAAAGGGTTTAAGAGGAGTAGTGTAGACAAAATATTGGGATGGAATGATAAACTGATGCAGCACAATATGCCCCCGGCCATTTTATTAGGGGGGGGGGGGATAAAAACATTAAAAGGTTTCTTTAGTAAGAAGCTCACATACCTCACACCCCCATAATGAATGACAATGCTATTCTTAAAGTACAAGTTTGTATGCCTCTGCACTATACTGTACTATTTTAAGGCATATACGTACATGTAGATGACACTACTCTAATCATGTTGAAATTGATAATGCAAAAGTTGTGTAAAATATTAAAACCAACATTTATCTACTCAAATCATGTAAGAGTGTTTAGAAATGCAAAATTGTGTAAAATATTAAAACCAACATTTATCAATTTCCTACAGCGTGAAAACCAGTTTTGGTATGTTGCGTAAATTTGCATATAATTTTAAAAGGGGTACAACTCTCAGAAAATAAAAATCCAAATTTTCTAGTTTATATTCTAGCAAAATTTCTATAATCAACTGATATCAACTTGCTGTACAAGGGTGTAAAAGTAAACTCAAGGCTAATGAAATTGACTGATGTCCAAGGGGGAACGAAGACCTCTATCATGTCTTGATGGAGATCCCAGATTACCTCGAAATTCTCTAGGAAGTTATTCCTGGCTGGTACAGAATGTCTCTGGGCACCAGCACTACAGGCGACTTCCAGTTACATAGCTTCCTTCATTTTTTTTAAAATGAAATGCTGGCTAATGATTGATATAAATGCCGCATCACTACCAGTACTAAAATCTAGATAAAGTAGCAACCCCGGGTGACCCGGCGATCTCGTCGGACATTATGAAAAATCCACACGGGCCTTATATAACTTGTCATATCTCTCTATTTATTACAGATCGCCACAGAGACATATACTATTTGAAGATAATAAACATATACTTTCTGAAATAGTCTTTCATTTTGTTCCTTTATTTTAAAAAAGGCTTGTTTATTACGAGATTGGAATAATGAAAAATTGCCGAAAATACGCTTGGCCGCCAAGAAAACAAAACCCTGCGAGTGTCATTTTGCAGGGGGTGCATTCACATGTAAATCGGGTGAGTAAATATTATCAATATTCATGAATTTACTCCGCCAATCAGATAAAGAATTTACCTAAACACCTGTGCTGCGCGCATTCCTGCTTCTACCTGAGACCTGAGAACGTTTAGCCTAAATGTTATGACAATGTCCTGTCGAAAATACGAGGTAAGTGCTTATCACGCAACCCCTCAAATCTTCTATAAAATACTATTCTCTAAGTTATTTTGCATAATGTTTTATGACAAATCCGACAACATTTATGCCCCGTTACGATCCAAAGTTGAAGTTCATAATTATACTGGTCACGTGCTGTTAAGCTGGGAAAGCACCGCGCATTGCATTTTAATCGGGCACACTTGTAAAATAAAAAAACGGCCAGTGCTTTCCAAAAACGATAATGCAATTAACATCAACAATTCACAAATATTTAAAAATAAAACAACATTTCTATACTTTTTAATGCAAATTGATGTTATCCACGCTGTGTCAAGTCCGAACAAACCGAATTCCTTGACCCATACTTTATGCAAATGTATGTACGTTCGTATTTTTTCGATTGTTCGTACCATGTATACCACACGTAAATGATTTAGTTTGCGACATTCTTGATGTTTAAAATTTTAATTATAATTAGATTCTTACAGAAAACAGGTTCTCCTACACAAATCTGTGACGAAATCGACATCTTAGAAGTACCCCATCTATCATCTGTTATTTTTCATACTGTACATTAATTTATAAAAAATTGGGAACATTGGATGTTGGGAAGGCGGGTGAGCTGGTAACGGCTTCTGCCCTAGTGAACCCGGTCCACAAAACTTTAGATTTACACTTACACACAAATTGTTTGCAAATGTAATAAGAGGTTCTCACAGAGCCTGGGACTCGCTTCTGTTATGCATGGTACCTAAAAGGATGACTTCTTACCCCTAGACTGAAAACAAACTGAATTACATATTTTTTTTATATGCATCCTCATCTTGACATGCTTCGTCAACATGGAACCCGTATCGCTTTCCAGGACCATTTGCTGACGCACATGATCATCAGTTGCAATGGGATAGCCCTTGTTACCGCCTCTAAGAACATCTAGGCTCATCATTGCTCTACAAGACTCGTATAATCAAATCGACATACATGCTCCCACTTATTTAACACCAGGGGACAACAGACAAGAGGAGCCCAGAAAGTTACTCTCCAACCTCCGCTTGACAAGGAGTGTATGACAACTCTCTTCCCCACGCACAATCCGACTGGAATAATCACCATATCGCAGTGAGGAATTGGCTAGTTTCCATCAGCTTTCCGCAGCTGCTGACTTCCACCCAGCAGACATCTCCAGGTCAATAAAATTGAAGGCAGCATATTAATATGTACTCCTGTTATGTATTCAAAATATGTGACACATTGTAACCTTCATGACCTTTGTTTGTTTAAAATAGCTTGAATAAATTCCTTATTTTGTACCAATTGGTCTTGTTATCAGTGATAGAAGTGAGTTGGACAAAAAACAAACACCAACAAATGTGAAAGAGCATCAAATCTCCATTGAGGGTACCGATTTGTTAAAATCCATTGAAGAAATGAAAGTTGGCAATGCATTATGTATATTTGAGTTCGTGATGGTCCGTCGCGTGACGACTCCTTTAATAGAACTAATAAAGGAAAAATTCCATACGAAAAAGCCTTAAATTAACGACGTTCAATTTTCAATAACTCTTCACTTCTAGAAAGATATATTTTAAAAAGAAAAACTGTTCTGAAATGGTCTTACAAAGCCTTTATTCAGAACTGTTTTGTAAATAAGAATATAACCCACTATTAAATTTTCACCTGGGGTTGCTAGATAAAGAAACTTACCTTCATCGTCACTATCTTCTGAATCTTTCCCCTGAGAAAAAAAAAATTACATATATTAAAAACACGAATCCCATGGGCCACATGAGGATTGAACTTGGGTTGAAGCAGTGAGAAGTGAGTGCAATGACCACTACACTACCCGGACACCCAGAAATTAGACATTGTGTAAAGAGATATGCTAATTTTACTGGACTTCATTTCATGACAACAATTACGCCACTTATGTCATTGTTCACTCGCTTTTCAGTAATAGATATGCTAATTTTCACAAACGAACGACAACACAACTTACGCCGTCTTCCTGGCCTCCCATTCCCATGCCTCCCATATTGTTCATCATCTGAAAGAGAACAAACATGTCACACTCCATGTTACGCAGTTATCTCCCTTAGTCTCCAGCGGCTGACATGGGAACAGCAGGAGACCACACCCACCAGAAGTGGGCGACACCCACCAGAAGTGGGCGGTACCCACATCAGACTACAGTTCCCAAAATTTCAACAAGCAAAAGAGTAAAGACACTCGCACATCAGCACAATTATCTACTAATCTGAGTCATTAAACTAGCAAAATTTATCATTTTAGGGCTCAACAACTTAGAAGTGGAAAACTATGACTATTTAACAGTTACATAGAAGGGATCGGGGGGAAACTTACTCCCATTGGATTATCCATTCCACCTAGGCCACCCATTTTTGACATCATCTGTAATTGTAATCAGAGTATGGACATTAAAACAGCAGAGGTCTTGTCCCCACAAACCTCGTGAAATGAACACAGGTATTAGTATTAGGTAGAGGTCTTGTCCCCACAAACCTCGTGAAACAGCCTCGTGAAACGAACACAGGTATTAGTATCAGGTAGAGGTCTTGTCCCCACAAGCCTCGTGAAATGAACACAGGTATTAGTATCAGGTAGAGGTCTTGTCCCCACCAACCTCGTGAAACAGCCTCGTGAAACGAACACAGGTATTAGTATTAGGTAAGAGGTCTTGGTCCCTACACCTCGTGAACAGAATATTAGTATCAGTAGCGAGGTCTTGTCCCCACAAACCTCGTGAACACGGACATTAGTATCAGGTATGACAGCTTGCTTCCGATCATTTAGATCAGAACATGTTCAATGCCTCCATCCTCATCAAATGAGGAATAAACTCCCATTTCATTGTCCCAGCCCGGGACCTCCCTCTCACCATTTGCAAAACAGCCAGTGTGGACCTGATCGATTTCTTTACCTCATGGATTAGTTTTATAGATGATCGGACGATCCCAATGTCAAAATAAACGAAAGCCTTTCTATGTATTATATACTGCCCTGTCATTGTCGCTTTGCTTAAACACAACACTTCACCCCCTTTTTTTTGTCGTGACATCATTCCTCAGGACTATAAATCAATGCTTGCCCAATCTGCCAATTGAACTGTAACGTCCTTACTTACCCACTGGATGATAAAAAAAATTATGATTATTTTTGTCCAATCGTTTTTTCTTTTGAAAAAATTTGTAATCCACCAAGTGCTTCATGTTCAACTTTCAGAAGCAAAGCATCTAAGTGATTCAGAGTGACTGACAATGTATCAATTCATAAATGGGATCAGCAAACCCAGAAAACTAAACTACTAGCAGAAAACAGTATCACGGTGATTAAGTTCAAACAAAAAGACAAGGGAAGTTCAGTTAAACATGGAAGACCAACACACCATGGCTAGAAAATATGGATGTGGGTATGGCATGTTTGTATTTTAAGTTAATGCTTGATACCTCTTTGTTAGGAAAAAGGCTATGCCTGTGGCTTCTACTCATGTAAACCCTATAACATTTGACCATTTGTTTGTAAAACTGATGGCTCACGGCATTATGCGGGGTTGGCATAATAACAAGGGCTTTAACATGTGGAGAAATCTGCTTTAGTGTGTTATTACTATCAAAACTTGCTATTTTGAAATTTTAATCCCATAATGATGAAAGCCTAGTTTTTATATTATTTGCAGTAGTTACTGCTATGAGTGGACATAACATTATAAACTACCTGACGTTTCAGTGAAAGCTTAGCCTGCAGTGATTATGAGCTAGTAGAATGTACTTCTTGCACCTGACATTACATTTCTTTCCCACTTACTGCTTCTAAATCCATGTCTCCGGTTTCATCTTCATAATCTGAGTCATCCTCATCTTTCCATTTGTTAAAATCTGTTTTTATCCAATGAACCTAAAGTAAAAAATAATCAAAAGATCCATTATGATCAACTCTAATTTATTTTTTCTTCTTTCTTTTAACTTCTTTACTCAAATCAACACCTGTTCTTACATGACAATCATTACTTCTGCATAACAAAACAAGAGCAATCAGATATTTTGACCTCCGCCATGGTTACATTAAAGTCGTCTGGATCCACATCTGGATCACCATCAAAATTTAATGGACTCTTCCTTAGATCAAGATACATCTGTGCACCAATTTTCAAAGCGATCTGACCGTTAGTTTTTGAAAGAAATTGTTAACAGAATAAATCCATAAATAAATAAGTAAATAAACATTTCAAATTTGATACCCTCCTTAGTGGAGGTAATTTTATGACCTAGAATAGTAATTCTAAATTTCATTGGTATGCTTATCCTTAACCAAATTACAAAGTTTAATATGGCATATTATGTTGCCAAGAACAACCATTGATCAAAATACGAGTTTCCTATGCATCCACCAGAGAATTAGGATTGAAGACAAATATTTAGCAGCTTACAGTGATCACAAAGTTATCCGGATGTGAGTGGACACAAATCTTGTCACAGATTTTTTGACATTTGATCTGCCTATTCATTAATTGCTGGACAAATGATGCAGTTGATGCAAACAGTGCAATCCTGATGTCATATTTAGCTTCGCTATTATCAACAACGAAACGTAAAAGATGTCAAGCCACACTGATCTCAAACTGTGTTCAATATAGCCAATTCTGAACTGAATAAAATTCAGGTTTTGTTGCTACTGTTATGTTGCTACTGTTATGTTGCTTTTTTCCTTCTTTTTTTAAAGCATAAATAATCAAATACATGTAGCTTGTGCTTTTCTAAATGTAGTGGTTGAAAATACTCCACTTATATCCTAATGAAATTTTTCAAATTGATGATACGGATGTTTACATTTTTTTTTATTTTGCCTAATCATGTGCGGTTGAAAGAAATCTTTTGAAGAAGCTGCCAAACTTAGTCAAAATTTATTTATTTAGTTACTGAATTATAAAACAACTGGTATACTGGTTTTCAACTTGCTTATATGTTTTTACTCCAGAATAGAAAGTTAATTTGATACTGAAATATTTCATATTTTAACATCAGTCTGTAGCAGCTTTAAGTCACTTGGATATTCAAATTTATTAAGATACATAAAATTCTAATATTCTTCCACATGCTTTCTTTCCTTTTTTTTTTTTTTTTTATTCTTAATGAGTTTTATACTAGCTTACATGTATATTACAGGTCAATGTCATTGTAGAGAAGCATGCTTTTGAAATCTCCATTTAGAATGTTAAAACAAAGACAAAAAGAATTGCCAATATTAACGACCAACCTTAATTTTGTCTTTTATTAATCTCGGCCAAAAGTGGCCCTCTTCCTTCTTCTTTATGACAAATGGGACATTCCTGGGAAGGACAGTGTACTTAGACTCCTGTAAAAGATTTTTCAACATAGTACTCCAAACTAAAATTATTTTTCTCTAAAATACTTTAGACATTGGTCAAATGACTGAGACTGAAAATTTTTAAAATACCCCTGTCTGAACAAACTTTTTAAAGGTTCTAAAAGCGTAACCATTATCTTTGTTAACTTCCTATCTCGATATCTCTTTGTTAC
>CAJDSM010000149.1:23417-40950 GCA_903981925.1 Ostrea lurida
TCTATGTTACTTATAACTTTCCTATCCTATATTCTCTTTGTTGATATAACTTCCTATCTCGATATCTCTTTTTTATTATAACTTCCTATCCTATATCTCTTTGCTACTATAACTTCCTATCTCGATATCTCCTTGTTGATATAACTTCCTATCTCTATATCTGCTTTGTGGATATAACTTCTATCTCGATATCTCTTTGTTGATTATAACTTCCTATCTCTATATATCTTTGTTGATATAACTTCCTATCTCTATATCCCTTTGTTACTATTAACTTCCTATCTTGATATCTCTTTGTTACATAACTCCCTATCTCGATATCTCTTTGTTACTATTTAACTCCCTATCTCGATATCAAATCGTTCGTATTTCGTCCACCAACGCGGGAATCACCTCCTTGAAGAATTCGATTTTGGCCTCGTACCGATTTTTCTCAGCTCTCCTCTTGCTCTTACAAACAACATAATACAATTCAATTAGCCCCCAAAAATATAAACTACAAACAAACGTGTTTACACATTCAATTAGCCCCCCCAAATATTAACTACTAACAGCAGCCATGGGCCACATCGCTCACCTGAGCACTGCTTCACTAAGTAATAGGGGATTAAAGTTGCTACTACGCCTCGGTAGTCAGCAACTTTTAATCCCCTACTTACTCCAACCCTCCAAGGAGGGGGGGGGGGGGGGGGCATTATCTAAGCAAACTTAAATTACTCCATATTCAGGAATCCTTCAGGTTAAATAGTCCACTCGTCTGGTTCAATGAAGATTTTTAAAAGGAATTTCCCTACATATTTGCATGAAAATATATCGATCCCTTTATTGTGGCCCCACATTACCCCTGGGGGTCATGATTTGAAACAATTTTTTACCTTCACATATATCAGGAAGCTTTTCTGTCCAGTGGTTCTTGAGAAGATTTTTAAAAGATTTTCCCATATATAATCATATGTAAAACTTTGACCCTATGTTGGCCCCATCGTACCCCCGGGGGTCATGATTTGAAACAAACTTGAATCTCCACTATATCAGGAAGCTTTTCATATTAAATTTCAGCTTTTCTGGCCCAGTGGTTCTTGGAGAAGATTTTTTAAAGATTTTTTCCTATATATTCACATGTAAAACTTTGTCCTATATTTGGCCCCACGTACCCCGGTGGTCATGATTTGAACAAACGTTGAATCTCACTATAAGCTTTCATAAAAATTTCAGCTTTTTTGGCCCAGTGGTTCTTGAGAAGAAGATTTTTATTCATGATCCCACCCTACTTTTGCATTTTCGTGATTATCTCCCCTTTGAAGGGGCCCCGGTCCTTCATTTGAAAAAAACTTTAATCCCCTTCACCCAAGGATGATTTGTACCAAGTTTGGTTGAATTTGGCCCAGGTGGTTCTTGAGAAGAAGTCGAAAATGTGAAAAGTTAACAGACAGACGACGGACAAAAGGCGATCAGTAATAGCCACTTGAGCCTTCGGCTCAGGTGAGCTAAAAATGTCATACTTACTCTTAACAGACAGGAACTCAATCAGTAAAACAATGAATATTGCTAAAAATATGCCCAAGGTTCGACCATTCAAGTTTATCAACTCATCATTTCAACCTGAAAGGGATTTTTTGACCAAATGGGTGACGATTTTGGATGGTTCAGTAACTCAGTATAATCTGTATACATGGAAATTTAGAAAAACGAAAAGAACGTGGTTATTTAGTTTATTTTATTCAGGCAGAATATCATTTTTTACAAATATCTTAAGACTGTTATTATGTTTATGCTGTTATTGAAGTACATGATTTTTCCATGTTCACCATTACACGGGAGGGGGGGGGGGGGGGGGGATATGCGGAACTGAATATAATATGCATATATTATATAGATACATGTATTCATACCTATACCACCAGTCTTTCGAAATAACCCGGTAGCCCGATGCCTGGTAAAATTGGGAACGGGCACGCAAAAATTGCATGAAAGAGAAGCCCGCCTGGCATGTATAATTTTTGTTCCGAACATTGCTTTTCCTTACAATCATCGGACATGCTGTTGTTTATCATAAAGTCAATTCATACAGCCGATCATTCTCTTGCATAAGAATAACTTTGAAGTACGACTTATCATTTTTAACGCATAAATATCGTCTGTAAAGAACGATGTTCAGATTTTATGTCCAGTTTAAATTTTAGAGTACCGCATCTTTGATTGACAACGCTAGTAAGTGGCATATATTATTATGCAACAAAACGTGATTTTTACTGGCATTTTTCTCTCTAAAAGTTAATTTGGCTTTGAAATGCCACATGCTCGAGGTCACATTGCAAGCTTAATAAACACCAAGCTTATATCAGAAATGGCATTGAAATTTTAAAGTGCACTTGCAGCAATAGTTTTGGGACTAACACTTACATTTGTAATTAACGCTAACAAAACAAAACCCACAAAAACCAAAAAAAACATACTTTTTGTATATGAATGTCACAAGCTTATGACAAGATTTAAAAAATACATTCTCCAGTTTCATCTGTATTTTATTTTCAGGCATCTCCTCATATAACTTCCTATCTCGATATCTCTTTGTTATTATAACTTCCTATCTCTATATCCCTTTGTTACTATAACTTCCTATCTTGATATCTCTTTGTTACTATAACTCCCTATCTCGATATCTCTTTGTTACTATTTAACTCCCTATCTCGATATCAAATCGTTCGTATTTCGTCCACCATACCGCGGGATCCACCTCCTTGAAGAATTCGATTTTGGCCTCGTACCATTTCTTCTCAGCTCCTCCTCTTGCTCTACAAACAAACATATATACACATTCAATTAGCCCCCCAAAAATATAACTACAAACAAACGTGTTTACACATTCAATTAGCCCCCCAAAATATAACTACTAACAACAGGCCCATGGGCCACATCGCTCACCTCGAAGCACTGCTTCACTAGTAATGTAGGGATTAAAGTATGTCTACTACACGCCACGGTAGTTAAAAGCAACTTTTAGATCCCCTACTTCACTTCAAACCCTCCAAGAGGGGGGGGGGGGGGGGGGCATGTTATCCTAAGCAAACTTAAAATTATCTCAGTATCAGGAATCCTTCGGTAAATAGTCCGACCGTCTGGTTCAACTGAAGATTTAAAAAGATATTTCCCTACAGTATTTGCATGAAAATTATCGATCCCTTTAATTGTGGCCCCCACATACCCCTGGGGGTCATAGATTATGAACACATTTTTTACCTTCCACTATATCAGAGAAGCTTTTCTTGTCCAGTGAGTTCTTCGAGAAATTTTAAAAGATTTTCCCTATATAATCGATATGTTAAAACAACTTTGATCCCTATTTGTGGCCCCATCGTACGCCACTCGGGGGTCATGATTTGAACAAACTTGGAAATCTCCACTAATATCAGGAACGCTTTTATATAAATTTCAGCTTCTTACTGGCCCAGTGGTCTCTGGAGAAGATCTTTTAAAGATTATTTTTCCTATATATTCACGATGTACTTTGTCCTAGTATTGGCCACTACCCCCGGTGGTCATGATTTGAACAAACTTGAATCTCCACTATAAGCTTTCATAAAAATTTCAGCTTTTTTGGCCCAGTGGTTCTTGAGAAGAAGATTTTTATATGATCCCACCCTACTTTTGCATTTTCGTGATTGATGCGTCCCCTTTGAAGGGGCCCCGGTCCTGTCATTTGAAAAAAACCTTTAATCCCCTATCACCTCCAAGGATGATTGTACCATAGTTTGGTTAATTTGGCCCAGTGGTTCTTCGAGAAGAAGTCCGAAAATGTAAAGTTAAACAGACAGACGACCGGACAAAAGGCGATATCAGCAATAGCGCACACTTAGCCTTCGGACTAGGTGAGCGCTAAAAAATGTCATAGCTTACTCTTAACAGACAGGAACTCAATCAGTAAAACAATGACATATTGCTACAAATATGCCCAAGGTTCGACATTCACGTTTATCAACTCATCATTTCCAACCTGAAAGGATTTTTGACCAAATGGTGACGAGTTTGGATGGTCAGTAACTCAGTATAATCTGTATACATGGAAATTTAGAAAACGAAAATAAGAACGTGGTTATTTAGTTTAGTTTTATTCAGGCAGAATATCATTTTTGTACAAAATATCATTAAGACTGTTATTATGTTTATGCTGTTATTGAAGTACATGATTTTCCATGTTCACCATTACACAGGGGGGGGGGGGGGGGGGGGATATGCGAAAATGAATTAATATGCATATATATATAGATACATGTATTCATACCTATACACAGTCTTCGAAATAACCCGGTAGCCCGATGCCTGGTAAAATTGGGAACGGGATGCAAAATTGCATGAAGAGAAGCCCGCTGGCATGTATAATTTTGTTCCCGAACATTGCTTTTCCTTACAATCATCGGACATGCTGTTGTTTATCATAAAGTCAATTCATACAGCCGATCATTCTCTTGCATAAGAATAATTTGAAGTACGACTTATCATTTAACGCATAAATCATCGTCTGTAAAGAACGATGTCAGAGTTTTATGTCCAGTTTATAATTTTAGAGTACCGCATCTTTGATTGACACAACGCTAGTAAGTGGCATATATATTATGCAACAAAACGTGATTTTACTGGCATTTTTCTCTATAAAAGTAAATATGGCTTTTAAATGCCACATGCACGAGATCTCATACAGATAATAACCACAAACTATATCAAAATGGCATTGAAATTTTAAAGTGCACTTGCAGCATAGATTTTGGGACTAACACTACATTTGTTAATTAAGTAAACAAAAAAAACCCCAAAAAACCCAAAAAAAAACATACTTATTTGTATATGAATGTCACAAGCGTTATGACAAGATTTAAAAACATTCTCCAGTCTTCATCTGTATTTTATTTTCAGGCATGTTAATTTTTGTCTGGGCAGGAAAAATTGATGAAAATGCCTGCCTGAAGGGCATGTGTTCAAAAAAAGTTTTCGTGAAGACTGATACACATGGGGAAAATAAACGCTCTTATTACGTGACCGTGAAATTAATAGTGTAAATTTCCCCCAATGTGAATATCCATATATACAGTATGATAATAATTAATTCATTCTACATACTTGAACGTTAGTGATGTTTCTTTGAGTTCTATCTGTGGTTCTTTGCAGTCCTCTACATCAATTGTGAGGTATAATTTGTCTTTTCTTTGTGCCCATTCCATAGGCGCGTGAAGGCTTTGTCTGCAATAGAGAAAACAAGAGGACCAATCAATGACAATCATACTAAATCTTTAATAATTTGGTCCCTTTTCTTGTTGCCTAAATAAAGCAAAACCTTATACATAAATCAATTTGTTAGCATTCTATTGAGACAATTAATATGTCAATTTATCAACAAGGTTTGAATTTAAAGGCAACCTAACATGACAATGTAAACGATGATGTATGCAAAATTTAATGAAGCTTTCAGTTTTTAATTTGTGTTTGGTTTTAATGAACGTTTGAAGGCAAGACTGTTTTTCTATATTAGTGATATACAGTAAGAACGAGCAGTTACTGCATCTGCAATATCAGGAGATATTGAATAATTCACAGTCAGATTCAGGAAATGAAGTTGGAGGGCAAATTCATGAGCTGTACTGTATATTGCTAAAACTGGCCATGGATTTATTATATATGAAGGACTGCTCATAGATTCTGTGAAGCATCATTCCCAATATCCAGCTCAGCTGAATCTTGACCAAGAGATCGAAAAAAGGGTCCATTTTCCCCAAATTAAACTGTTTCACGACATATCTACTCATCATAAAGATTTCTATAAGCCATTTATTTCCTGGAGTTACTTATTGCTTTCATTAACATGCTTTTTTGAAAAATTCCATTTCTGTGTAGTAATTTATTTCCCTGAAAATTTCCCATTTTGATTCAAAATGACGCAAATTTTCCTAATATCAAGGGACCTGGCCCCTGTCCCAAAATATGCTGTGACAGCCATGTATTGTAAGTGACCAAGATTGCCAATAAAATTTGAATAAATTGACCAAAATTACCTCATTGTATGTTTTTCTATATGTCATATAAAGTACACGTCAGGTGGATTTTAGAATGCCCACTTTCCACTGTGGGCCGGCCAACTGGAATTAATACAGTGGGCATTTGGAGTGGGTTTACCTGCGTGTTCCGCAGTTCCATACACAACCCACCGTGTTCAATGGACGTTTAAATCATAAATGCCCACTCTAAAAAAACCTCTGAGAAAATGAAAAGTATACTACATAGAAAAGTTTCACTCATAGGCCTAGTCATGAACTTTAATCTCAGTAACTGAAATGAAAGTAACAAGAATGTTCCAGAAACTTGCAAAATGCTCTGGTATCAATAGTGTACTTTAAACTACTTTTACAACAATTTACTCCGAAAAGCTTCACTATGCATAATCAATTTTCTTTATATATATAATTTTGATTAAAATGAATTGCTAATAAAGTTAAATAAACATATAAATTACTCTTTGTCTGCCATTTTGGAATCGTCGGACGCCATGCGGGAATTTCAGTGTTAATTCGTACTACAAATGATTCGAAAGTATGGGAGGAAAAAGTACCCAAACTCATATGATATAGTTGGGCAAATGAGAAAGACCATATTTAACCATGATATATTTAGTTTATCATATATATTTAAGAGATAATTATGATGTTTACTAACCAAAAGGTGTACGATTTACCAAAGTAAATAAACCACATCCGGAAAACCCAAACAAGTTGTCGAACCGTGGCGTGAATACAAAACAGTTTGGTGAAACACTGTCATCCGTTAACCTTGATTAATTTCTCGAACTGAATTCATTCTTTGGGAAGAGTGTGTAAATATTAGTAGGAGAAATTGAAACCGCTTTTCATCCAGCATCTGTCGACGAAATGACCTACGTCACCTAACCAGTCGCAGGTCATGCCAACTTAGTTATCCACAGTGCCCGATCCGTTATCTATTAGGTAAGGTAGATAAAAACCAAAGCTGACAGAAATATTCTATACAATACAACTTATATTGTGGAAAGGTAAGGCCTAAGATATTCATTTCAAACATGACACCACTCACACCTAGGAACAAAAATTCTAAGAATACTACTCAGTGGAGTGAAGTGGACAAGCATAGCTTACATGATACATCCTTATAGCAAACATCATGTTTTGATTCTTGAAAATGTGTAAATGCCGAAACTGGTGATGGTTAACGCCCTGATTGATGTTCCAACTCCAATGACCAGTGTGAGTGGATTTACTGAACAGACTAGTTATTTCCACAAAGCATGCATCTGTCACAAGGAAATCCACATAATACGGTACAATACTGTTATTAATTTGCACAGCGATAAAGCGTAAGAGTTATTTGCCCTTTAAATTTGGTTTATTCCATTGAATGACTGTACAGGAATATGCAAATTTTCACAACTTTTTATAGTCGGTTAAAGAGCTCACTAGAGCTCATGTTATTTGTTATTTATGTACACAGTGCCGACTTTAAATAAAATTTACTTTACTTTACTTTATGACACAAGTGAAAGAAGTATAAATTAAAACAACCTCATGAGTGGTGGTGGGGGGAACAAGCTAAATTCAATTACGAAAAAATTACAGAATAAGCTGAATATTCAATTCTTGAGGTGCAGATATATTGAGATAACGGTATTATGCCCATAACACATGTTTCTTGTCACAGGTTTGAATTATTTACAAGTGTAACCATTCTGTATACTTTCAGACCAACACACAAACTGGTTATTTAGGTTCTTTATTACATTCTTAATTCCAATTCTGGAGGATGATCATAAACTTGGAAGATAAAGAAACCAGTGACTGGTCAGTCAGTGCTGGGATAAGCACGCACCCTGAGCCGGTGTCGCATTAAATGAAAAAATGGCACATTAACATTGGTCAATTGTACGCCACAAAGGGCGTACTTTCAGGCTTGTCAAACAATGCGGAGCAATGCATGTGGTGAATAAATTTATTGCCTAGTATCGAATAAATTTATCGCCTAGATATTCTTTGAACATCGAGTCCAAACAGTTGGGATCGAATAGCAAACATATAATAATAAACACTGAAGAATAAAACCTAAGTTTTGATTTTTATTTCTCGAAAATCATGTTTCTGGCACATGCATTTCAAGCTATGGCACATTGATGTCTTAGGATATGGGGCCATTGTCACATTCACTTCAGAAGTTATCCCTATCACTGAGAAACAGTTGTAAAACAGTTTCAAAAATGATTTCGTGTGTCCAAATTATCTGACTTCGGATGATTGATTTCTTTACACACAGTCCTGTCCATGGAACTTGTCATTTTAAGCATCATTGAGTCCCTTATGAATTTTCCACATCTAGGACAGATTTTTGCATTATTGACCACCCTCAGTCAATGAGGATGAAAATAATAGTGTATTGGCAATCAGCTTTCACTTTGTGAAGTTATCATACTTATCTAGAACTTCAACTCATTCAGGGTATTGGACATTTAACACACAACAGAAATTTTCTTTTCATGAAACTTCATAAAATGATCTATATCATTATCAATTTCCAAGGATATGTTTTTTGTGTGCATTCATCTCATAAGAAACTCAGTGGTTCCATTCTGGTTTCTGAAAACTGTATTATCGGGTTGACCACAATTGATTTTCAGCAGTTACCAGGTATTTTAGCCAGATGTCTTAAATTTTATATAAGCTTTGGGTAATCAATATCATCTATGAAATATCAGAAGTTTGAAAAAAAAGATAATCTGCGAAGCGGATTATGAAAAAGCGTAAACTGACCCAAACCAGGTTATACTCGTATAATATGCCCCAAAATTAGAGTCATTCCTTTTAAAAATATACAAGTCAAAATTTATTCTCAGTATTTTTCAAGTACATCTAGAATATATATCTAAAATTTAATATTGCTGGCTATATAGCAGATGCACCCAATCTAATTCAAATCAGAACCTCTCTAACAGTTACACTGTACATTGTAATGGGTAGAGAAGATCTGATTTTAATTAGATTGCAGATGCACCTGAACTTTTTCACTGTTTATGTATGATGAGTCAGATTCATTTTAAAACCCGCAGCAAACACTCGATCAGATTAGGGGCAACTGCAATGTCAAAATTAGCATATTACCTTGGGCAAACTTACATACATAAAAACTTGGATAGTTATTTGATATAAAAAAAAAAGAAATACTAAGTAATATATAATCATTCAACACGAAAATTTTAAACACATACTGCATTGTCTGCATAAACTATTTATTCAGTTTTCAAGAATTAGATTCAATCATTTCATGATATGGATGCTGCTTTCAACCTATACACTAATATTCAGATAATTTGCCCTGTTTTGTTCTTTGCATCTTCATGAAGCAAGCTGTTACGTTTAGATGATTCATATAAGCATGGGTGATGTTACTATATATAGATGCACATATAATTATTCCACATTATGATTTATTAATCACGTTTTTCATTATCGTTTCAGATATGCTATTTCATTGAAATCAACATTGGCTACAGTCAGAAAACAATGGAGGAAAATGGGATCACAATTTTACCAGCAGAGTCCTCACAACCAGATATTAAGCTGAATTCTAGTATTGACCAATCAGGTGAATTGTCACAGAGTTCCTTAGGGACGACCTCACATGTCCAGGAACAGGAAGTCAGTCAGAGCTCGGACAATCCAGAACCAATGAAGCAAAAGCGTAAAAAGAGAGACAAATATATTCCTAATGCTGTTCCACTTGAATTGCCGCCATGTAAAATATGTGGCAAGAAGTCATCTGGAAATCACTATGGAGTCATCAGCTGTGAGGCTTGTAAAGTGAGTGATCTCTGAATGGTTGGTTCCAATTTCAGTTTCTACGTACAGCTGAAATGCCCTCTGAAAAGATTTTAAGTATTATGAGGTTAATTCATCAAGTTATTCTGGAATTACCCTTAACAACGGTATGATAGGAGGACTCTCCTGTGGCTGTCAGTGACCCGAGAGCTCAGCTGGTGTCTATCCTCTGTTTGGTCAGTATTGTTCTATCAGCTGGTGTCTATCCTCTGTCTGCTACATCATTGTTCTATCAGCTGGTGTCTATCCTCTGTCTGGTACATTATTGTTGTATCAGCTGGTACTTCTCTAGATCCTCTGTCTGGTACATTATTGTTCTATCAGCTGGTACTTCTCTAGATCCTCTGTCTGGTACATTATTGTTGTATCAGCTGGTACTTCTCTAGATTCTCTGTCTGGTACATTATTGTTGTATCAGCTGGTACTTCTCTAGATCCTCTGTCTGGTACATTATTGTTCTATCAGCTGTACTTCTCTAGATTCTCTGTCTGGTACATTATTAGTCCCCTACCGTTTGTAACCGGAGGGGACTATAGCTTTCTTCTTTGTGTCTGTCTGTCTTCATGTCTGTCGTCTGTCCCCATTCTGTCCCATTGGTTTTCCAGACTTTTTTTCTTACTGCTTGCAGATATTCATTTGATATTTGGTACATTGCTTTGCCATACCAAGTTACAGATCAAGTTCGAGTTTGGTTTTGATCCATTCATTTTCCGCTGAGTTATGGCCCTTGGACTTAGAAAATTTCACAAATTATCAGTTTTCCGCACTTTTTTCTCACTGTTTGCAGATATTCTTTGATATTTGGTACATTGCTTTGCCATATTAAGTTACAGATCAAGTTCGAGTTTGGCTTCGATCCATTCATTTTTCACTGAGTTATGGCCCTTGACTTAGAAATTTCATAAATTATCAGTTTTCCGAACTTTTTTTCTCACTGCTTGTACATATTCATTTGATATTTGGTACATTGCTTTGCCATACCAAGTTACAGATCAAGTTCGAGTTTGGCTTCGATCCATTCATTTTTCACTGAGTTATGGCCCTTGGACTTAGAAAATTTCATAAATTATCAGTTTTCCAAACTTTTTTTCTCACGGCTTGTAGATATTCATTTGATATTTGGTACATTGCTTTGCCATACCAAGTTACAGATCAAGTTCGAGTTTGGCTTTGATCCATTCATTTTCCGCTGAGTTATGGCCCTTGGACTTAGAAAATTTCACAAATTATCAGTTTTCCGAACTTTTTTTCACTGTATGCAGATATTCTTTTGATACTTGGTACATTACTTTGCCATACCAAGTTACAGATC
Source organism: Ostrea lurida (assembly GCA_903981925.1). NCBI lineage: Eukaryota > Metazoa > Mollusca > Bivalvia > Ostreida > Ostreidae > Ostrea > Ostrea lurida. Next base: position 34,611 of record CAJDSM010000149.1, read on the forward strand.
AAGTTCGAGTTTGGTTTCGATCCATTCATTTTTCCCAGAGTTATGGCCCTTGGACTTAGAAAATTTCATAAATTATCAGTTTTCCGCACTTTTTTCTCACTGTTTGCAGATATTCTTTTGATATTTGGTACATGTCTTTGCCATACCAAGTTACATATCAAGTTCAAGTTTGGTTTCGATTCATTCATTTATTACTGAGTTATGGCCCTTGGGACTTAAAAAAATTCATAAATTATCAGTTTTCCGCACTTTTTTCTCACTGCTTGCAGATATTCATTTGATATTTGGTACACTCCTTTGCCATACCAAGTTACAGATCAAGATCGAATTTGGATTTGATCTATCATTTTTCACTAAGATATTATAGCCCTTGTCCTATCCTGGCTCACCAATATTCCCTTTACCATAAGTATATGATATAGCATACATAATGAAATTAGAATATTGTTGCGGTTCAATAATTTTGTGTAACCGGTAGGGACTATGTATTGCTGTACAATACTCTCAGAATGCTTGTTGTTCTATCAGCTGATACTTCACTAGATCCTCTGTCTGCTACAGTATTGTTCTATCAGCTGGTGTCTATCCTCTGTCTGCTACATTATTGTTGTATCAGCTGGTACTTCTCTAGATCCTCTGTTTGGTACATTATTTGTTCTATCAGCTGGTACTTCTCTAGATCCTCTGTCTGGTACATTATTGTTCTATCAGCTGGTACTTCACTCGATCATCTGTCTGGTACATTATTGTTGTATCAGCTGGTACTTCACTAGATCCTCTGTTTGGTAATTATTGTTCTATCAGTGGTACTTCTCTAGATCCTTGTTTGGTACATTATTGTTCTATCAGCTGGTACTTCTCTAGATCCTCTGTCTGGTACATTATTGTTGTATCAGCTGGTACTTCACTAGATCCTCTGTTTGGTACATTATTGTTCTATCAGCTGGTACTCTCTAGATCCTCTGTCTGGTACATTATTGTTCTATCAGCTGTACTTCTCTAGATCCTCTGTCTGGTACATTATTGTTCTATCAGCTGGTACTTCTCTAGATTCTCTGTCTGGTACATTATTGTTCTATCAGCTGGTGTCTATCCTCTGTTGTACAGTATTGTTCTATCAGCTGGTGTCTATCCTCTGTCTGGTACATTATTGTTCTATCAGCTGGTGTCTACCTCTGTTTGGTACATTATTGTCTGTATCAGCTGGTACTTCACTAGATCCTCTGTTTGGTACATTATTGTTCTATCAGCTGGTACTTCTCTAGATCCTCTGTTTGGTACATTATTGTTCTATCAGCTGGTACTTCTCTAGATCCTCTGTCTGTCATTATTGTTCTATCAGCTGGTACTTCTCTAGATCCTCTGTTTGGTACATTATTGTTCTATCAGCTGGTACTTCACCCGATCCTCTGTCTGGTACATTATTGTTTCTATCAGCTGGTACTTCTCCTGATCCTCTGTTTGGTACATTATTGTTCTATCAGCTGGTACTTCACCCGATCCTCTGTCTGGTACATTATTGTTCTACTCACTGGTACTTCTCTAGATTCTCTGTCTGGTACATATTGTTGTATCAGCTGGTACTTCTCTAGATCCTCTGTCTGCTACATTATTGTTTTATCAGCTGGTGCTTCACTAAGTTTTCTGTCTTGGTACATTGTTGTATGTCCCCCCCCCCCCCCCCCCCCCCCAATAGCATTCAGTGCTATGACTTACCGCTGGAACTGACAGGTGAATCCATCTGGCAGTGGATATCCTACTTTCCTTTAGAAACAGAATGTGAAGGTCAGTAAAGGTTGATTGCTGATGACCAGGTAGCTCAGTTGATGGAGCACTAGAAAGTTAGGGCTTCTATTGCATTTTTTTCCTTCCCACTGCAGAACAAAATGTATGAACATAATACTTTGTTATAATGGCTGACTTCATTTTAAGAAACATGAATATCAGCAATTTTACATTTCTATATTTTCCTTTTAAATGATTTTGCTTAGCTAGGTAGCTTAGTAGTGTTGAGCTATATATCCATGTGTTTGAATCTAGCAGGAATTTTAATTTTCTTTCTGATTATTTTCTACAAAATTGCATTTCTTAAATATACATCAACGGCAAATTTGAAACTCGTTTAATAAATTTCAAAATACAGTTGAACTTCGCCTTCCGTATATTGAATACTGATATCTCGGATACCATAGCTATGTCAAATTGATTTGGAGGTCCCAGCCACCTACTTTTTAAGCATTTTCACCCTCAATATCTCGAATCCACCGATATCTCGGAAGTTTTCTCTCAATCCCATCGAGTTCAAGATAACAAGGTTCAACTGTATCATTGTACACATCCCAGACTTTCCATCCACATCAGATTCCTCTGACGTGTGATTCTTCCTTGGTTCCTTAGTATGAGGATCTGTTTGATTTTCTGATACATGTATATTGTGTTGTACATGGCTCTAGTCTTATTAGTACATAAGCGCAAATATATACAAGTCATGAACTTATTTGACAAAACTGAATTTTTCAGGGATTTTTTAGAAGATACTTACAAAGGAAAATTCCGTACAAATGTAACAAAGAGGGCAAGTGCTTAGAGGTCACCAACAGTAAAAAGGCCTCCCAGTGTTCGGCCTGTCGTATGCAGAAATGTCTGGACTTAGGGATGTGTAGAGAAGGTACCTCAGATCTAAATAACATGAATTGTATACACTAAAACACGCATATAATGAATTCCACTTATTACAAAATTATGTTTACAGCACAGCATGCTTATAATGAATTCACACTTATTACAAAATTATGATGTTTACAGTACAACACGCTTATAATAAATTCACAGTTATCACAAAATTATGATGTTTACAGTACAACACGCTTATAATGAATTCACACTTATTACAAAATTAGTTTACAGCACAACATGCTTATAATGAATTCACACTTATTACAAAATTATGATGTTTACAGTACAACACGCTTATAATAAATTCACAGTTATCACAAAATTATGATGTTTTACAGTACAACACGCTTATAATGAATTCACACTTATTACAAAATTATGATGTTTACAGTAAAACACGCTTATAATGAATTCACACTTATTACAAAATTATGATGTTTATAGTAAAACACCACATATAATGAATTCACAGTATTACAAAATTATGATGTTTACAGTACAACACGCTTATAATAAATTCACAGTTATAACAAAATTATAATGTTTACAGTACAACACGCTTATAATGAAGTTCACACTTATTACAAAATTATGTAATTACAGTAGAACACACTTATCAATTGGAATTGCCACACTTTCAAAAATTACTGAGTTATAGTAATAACACACAAATACTAAATGAATTCACCACTTATTAAAAAGAAATTTATGCATGCTTCTTTACAGTAAAACATAGCATTATACGATTATCACATTATTACAAAATTATGATTTGACACGTAAAACACGCGCATATAATAGAAAATCACACTTTTACAAAATTATGAATGTTTACAGTAAAACACATGCATATTTGAATTCACAGTTATACTAAACACATTATGATGCTTACAGTAAAAACAGCATTAGAACAATTACAAATTATCAATTACATATTAAGAAATATCATGAAGACTGATGTTAAAATATATGTTACATAAACACGCATATAATGAATTCACAGCTTATCACAAAATTGTCACACAGCCACTTTGGCAACGAGTCCCTCATGTTCTGTGACACGCTCAAGCTTTTGACACGAGTCCATTTGTCTTGTGACCCACCAGAAGCTCTTTTGACACGAGTGGCATTCATTTTGCTTCGTGACACAGCAAGCTTGACATGAGTGCTCATTTTTTGACACAGCCAAGCTTTTAGACAGAGTCTTATTTTCTTTGTGACAAGCCAAGCCTTTGACACAAGTGTTCATTTTCTTGTGACACAGCCAAAGCTTATGACATCGACGTGCTCATTTTCTTGCTAGTAACAGCCACAAGCTCTTGATCACGAGTGCGTCATTTCTAGTGGACACAGCAAGCCTATGAACGAGTCCCAATTTCTAGTGACACCATGGCCAAGCTTTGACACGAGTCCTCATTTTCAGGGATTCGTCAAGGAAGGTACACCTCCATGGAGAGGGCACAAGCCATTCAGGAAATGAAAAAGCTGAAACAGGAGAGTGTCGTAGACAAACACAGCTCATCGTCTCAACAAAACCAGGATCAGAGTCCAAATATCAATAACAACAATGGATGTATTGACTTATCTTTACCAAAGCAATTGGGGACCTCTACTGATTCTAATACAGGAACTCCTGGAGGCAGTAGTTCAGCTTCCCAGGATTCCATCAGTGCAGGAACAGGAAGTTCGCATGAAGGGTCAAAGGTCAATGTGGTGTGTCCTGAGGACAGCGGGATGGCTAGTTTGCTGGAAAATATTGTCAAGGGATACCATGAGCTCAACCCGCACATCATGACACTGAGTGACGAGGAGGCCTATAATGTGATCAAAGAAGGCTATGTAAGCTCTGTTTGTTTTGTAAAGTTTTTGATGTGCTGTACATTTACAAAATCTTTGTAAGACTTTTTGTACTGTGATTAAAATGTTTCAAAATTACTGTAACCCAGCTTTTAGTTAGTAATCACTGATGGTGTAAACCTATTTAATGAAGTAATGGCAAATGTCTACAATCTCTGCTTAAAAATTTACTGGTTCACAACAACAGTCTTACTTACTCTTTTTGGATATTTCTGGTCAGCAAATGACATTGATGTACATGTGTGAATTGCTTTCCACAGAGGAAACACAAGGAGAAGGTGGAGATGTTTGGGAATATGGACCTCATCATCCTGCTGTGAGTCCTACAGTGAAATTACAAAATCACACAGATGGACATTGATGGACGAATGGAGATTTTTCAGGTAGAAAACAAGGAGACAGAAATGGAGGGTGAAACAAGTTTCATGCAAACTCATGAGATTTGGAGTTTCATGCAAACTCTTGAGATTTTATGTTTCATGCAAACTTGTGAAATTTTTTTTGTTTCATGCTCACCGGGACGACTGTCCGTAGAGATATTATAATGACGTCAGTGTCACACTTAAAGGAAAAATCTTTAACCTGGGCAATATCTTTTAAACCAAAGTGGACAGGGCATTGATTTTTCACATACAGATGCCTCATGATGAGACCTTAGTTTTGGTACCAAGACTTGACCTAGTGACCTTGGGCTCTGACCTACTTCTCAGAAACTTTAATGTAGACTATATCTTTTGAATCAAGGGGGACAGGGCTTTAAGAGTCATTCTCTGTAAGCATCAAACTGGCTTGGAAATGGCATATTTCAGATTGCCCTTATATTTTGTTATATGATTGCATAACATAAAGTCTAAATTGTAGCATGTCTTAAATATTTTAAAATGTTGTGTTTCCATGGTAACATGACACTTAACATTTCACATGTTATGACCTCCCTCTAGACCCATAAAAACATTTATTTTTCAAACATAATTGCACTATTATTTATCACATTAAGGTATTTTATATTTTTGTTATACATGCTGTTTTCTTGTCATAAAAATATGATGAAATAGTTAAAAGTACTAGAATGATTCAGTCCTAATTACTTAAAATATAGCTTGCATCTTGATGAGAATAATCAATATTGTCTTGTTCGGTATACAAAAACGCAGGCAATTATTAAGTCATACATGATCCGTAATATTAGATTAAAACTATTCTAAAGCATATAAAAAAAATTGGGGTGTATTATTTATGTAAGAAAATAAATTTGATATTAAATTTTGTTAAAAAGTGATAGATTTAGTCAAAAGTCGTTCACAGTTATCTCCCTTGAATAAGTCTATAAGACGTCTGCTTTGAACTGAACGATTTTGTGAAACAGTGAATATGGGCAGCATAACTTAATATGCACAATCAAGTTTTGCATTTATTTTGAATTTGAATGTATATGTTCCCACGGCATGATATTTTTTCATCAACTAGGCATTCTAGCAGTCTAGAGTGAGCTTTGTGCTTTGGCCACAGGGCACAGCTTCGTCAGATGTTGCTGTGGAACTGATAGAAAATACGCTTCTTCCTTGTAGATCTAGTTTGAACATCTAACATGTTTTCATTTGAACAGACACTTCTACACTTTTTCGAAAATCAAATGCTATCGATCAAACCGAAAGAGACATTACAAGGTTCAGTGATCATTACGGAACTGTATTTATATTAATTTCATAAAGTGAGTTTGCTTTTATTTATAACAATAATCTAAAATAGCTTAATTTCTACATACAATTTACTTCTACTTCAATAAATTTGTTTAAAAAATAATATT
>CAJDSM010000150.1:0-10655 GCA_903981925.1 Ostrea lurida
AAAAACACAGACAGAGAAGTAGAGAGGAATGTACACACGATTCTGAATAATAAAGTTGAGGAAGTTTTGATTTATACCAGAATGAATTTTATCTCTATTTGCGCGTTATTTTACATCAATTTGTATCGTGTTGGTTTTGGTTCTACATCATGTTTCCAGGTTGAATGTGTCGATGGTATCATTACCCTATGGATTTTCTCACTGATTTTCATTATCATTGTCTATCTGGCATTCCGCCGACCTTTTCGTATATTTTCCTGTTCGATAAGGCCTGCCAATCAATTTATCTATATTTGAGTCCTCTCTCGCTCATGCTCCTTAAGCAGCGATGTATGTTGCGATCCACTTTCACTCACGAAGATACAATGTGAAAGAGTGAAAATACAATTATAAGGGTACTTTCTCTCTGGTGATGAGGATCGGGTATCGAGGGAGTGGATCCGGGGATCACAGGAGGAGTGCTAATAGGGCTTGTTCAGATCGTGCATTATCCTCTACCAATTTTAAATATTATTATCTAGTGCTAGATGATCATTTAGAACTGATTACTACATCTATTAAGAGCAGCCTGGTTTATCAAACATGGGTTCCAAATTATATCACTGGTCAGTGGGATCATGTACAAATGGTGCACCCAGTTCAGCTATTAATATTAACAGAAAGGATATTATCTCAGATTTAAGACGAAGTCTTAGGTGTAAGCCATACTATCCTGTAAGACTAGATCAATTACGTCACTTAGTAAATCTCCCGTCGCCCGTATATAATACTCAGCTTTCTTAGTGTCAGGTGGGCATCCCACTTGGTTAGTGGGTCTCTGCTCTAAGGCGGAACACCGGATATAAGGAATACCGAGGTATTTAAGTAGAGCGAACACAAATGACTCACTTTTTCATGAGATTTAGTATCGCTTTAGATTTTTAAGATTTCCATTCTGTAATCCTCCGAAGTAAGTCGACGCTCTTGCTATAGACTTTGGCGTACTTAGTCGGGGTCAGTAAATTACGAGTATGCTATGAATAAATTCAATTGGTTAGCACGTGGGTCATAGAGGGTGGAATCCCTAAGGTTTTTCAATCATCTGTTTGTGATCTCTTTAGCCAGCTACTAGTTGGGGGATTCGAAAAACGAACCTCCTGCATAAACCGACCACGATTCCCATACGACGTAGTCTCACGCAACGTCGAGATGCAGCGCTTTCGTCACGAGTGACCTAATTCTTAATTTCGCCTGGACCATCAAAAAGCCTACGAATAAAATAACAGTCTCGCAGAAGGGGTGGTGGGGCAGTTTAGTCGGCGTAAAGATGAAAGGGCAACAGCCTTTCGAGATATAATCTACAAAAGAAATGGTGAACAGCCTGGTGCTTTATCCACTATGGCTCATCACGAGCTTCCCTAGATAATCAGCTGTACATGACCAAGCATGTATTGTTGAGGAAATTAGACTCAAAAAAGACTGTGATTGCATCAAAATACCTCGAAATAGTCATTTATTAGAGGATTAATCACCTTGTCCCAACCGATCATTTCTTTAGTGTTTCTGATGTCCTATATTATTTCTCTGTTGAGATGGTGAACACAAAGTTACTGTGCACAGTCTAATATATCTGTTTTCTTCCTGGTCTTATAAGGATAATTCTCACGCATTTATAAAAAAGACAATAAATAATATGAGATATTTTTTCCATTTCGTCAAAGTCGTTCTATCTCAGAAGTATGGGTGCTGGGGTAGAGAGTTGAGAAAAAATGACAGCTTGAGATCATCAAACTTGTGATCTTTAAGCTTCGCGTTTTGGCCTGGAGTGAAAATCTTGGAGAGCGACGTAAGCCTAGTTTTGAAATAATTCGCTAGTCCTATCGCTATTCCTCATGGAAAAATATCTATCGTTAACATTGGGCAAGTAACATGAGAATGACCAACACGCCGACTTAACAGCTTCCGACGTATTTCTTTAAATTATACCTAGGCATGCCGCCTGCCTTGACTTTATTCTTACCTTTGGGGAAAAGGTTCGTTCTCCAACATGACAAACTAAGATAATTTTATTTAAAATTACCAGCAGAGATTCCGTGCCTATGTATGATTGCAAGACGGTTGTCTCAATGATTTTGTACCGCTGTTGAAGTAGGAAGAATAAGTAAATCGTAATGGTTGCTTTAATTAATCAAATAAAATATATGTTTGCCTGAACTTTTGTCCACTATGTCAGACAACCGGCAACATTTCTTAGTTCCTGGATACAATTGATCCATCTATATGTATAATCTACAATTATTAGTCTCGACGTGTGCTTATTTATCATGTATTAATGAAGCTATTGTAAATCAGATTAATAAATGAATCAACAATTAACATTACCTCAGCTTGTTTACACAAAAGTATTTATATACTTCTACCATTAGCCCTGGTCGTGGTGATTAATCTCCTTAATCATACTGTCAACAGTTACCTTAACTAATGAGCACTTTCAGTAGCCGAGAAAATGACAGGAGGAAATTTGAGTGGAGGAAAACGCTTCCTAAAAATATGCATCCCGCTTGCGGAGATTATTGGACTATGCGATATTTGGAAATCTTAATAATGAACATGGGTTATTTAAGATCTCCTCTGACAGATCATCATTGATCATTATCGTGTATGGTGAACCATGTCGTTTGCTTCTTGAGTGATCCTACATTCATTATTAGATCCGGTAAATAAAATTAACTGTCCATTAATAATTTATTAATGAAATGTTATCCTTTACCAGATAACCTTCGAGAGTCCCCAAATTTATATCTCACGTTAATAAATTGGTTTTAAATATATCCACAAATTTTTAAGATTAAATTACACAAGTCACAATTTACCGTCTGAATGAATTAGAGCCAACCACTTACACCCTTCCGGCTTCACATGAATTATCCGGCTACTTGCTTGAGAATTATAATTCTCACATAGTTAATAGTGATATGGCCAGCCTTGAACTAGGAAGACCTAGAACTATGTAATCAGGTAAGAAACAGAAAAAATATGATAGATTTAAGATCTTCCCGAAACGAATTACGATAAAATAGGGACAGCTACATTGAGATATTACGGACAGTCGCACAATGTAGGGTGTAAGATAAGTTAACGTCGCTTCCAAAGGAGGGCAACCCTTGGTAAGGAATTGACTTCAGCTCAATAAAGGCATTACTAAGGGAGAGGTGAGAGGAACTGAAAAAACTCCCATGGGATTGTGCGGAACAAGAGAAGGGAGTGCGTAATATGCTGGTTCGAAACCCATGCTTTTATACATCTAACTTAGGATCAGTCGATTTAAAAGTAAACAAAGATTGACGAGGTGCTTAACATTGGCGCCAAAGTTTATAAAGGTAAGCATTAACGATATCTCAAACTCAATCACTCGATAAATACCAGAAAGAGGGGTTGTCCCTCCGGCCTGTTGATTCGGGTTGTCCAATTGTTGGGTCATAATTCCAAGAGAGTGGAAGAAAAAAATCATTTCAAATATACATAAATTTGGGCCATTTTCAGACAGGAGACATTCCACAAAACTACGAAGATATATATTTATAATGATGGTTTGTTAGTGGTAATGAAAATGTTATATTGTCTTGTTGTGTGCTTTCGGTCAATACAGGCGCGCATGTGCAGTGGTAGGCTATGTAAGAACTAATAATTTACAGCACATGATTTTAGTGCTGTTATTTAAAGATCACTGCGTTGAGTATAAATGAAAATATAGGAATACAAGAAATATGAAAACAGATGACTCAAATCGTCAAAAAAGATTCTATTTTTCAGACGTAACATGAATTCTTATTTGGTAAACAGGTGATTACTGCGTATACCCCACAAACATTATGCAGATGATGGATGGTAAGACACGAATTTAAAAAATATGATCATACTATTAGTTGTTGAATCTTCACCAGAGTTCTCATGTCCTGATGATTATTAAGTTGTCGTTACTCTTTAATCATTGCTTAGATGTTGCGTATATAAATGTCTTATTTACGTCAAGTTGGATTTTGACCTGAAGTGTAATGTAGAGTCTTTGACCGAGCTATAAGGGTGGAGTGAAATGTGGCGGGGTGTTGAGTTGTGGTGATTTTTTTTCTTATGAATCAATAGAATCTCTCGCGTTGTAAATAGATGCCATAATAGGTGAATCTAAACAATTAGCAAGCTCAATTATCTCATTTATTTATTAGAAAGAGCATATTAAATCAAATTGGTACATAACCAGTCAAGTTTTATTCAGCAGTTGACCTGGTATCCTTGGACCTAGATTACTAACGTAATCTTTCTTAATCTTTTCCGGACGTGGTCGTTATTATATATTATCCTTGTACACTTCCTCGAATTCTTGAATTTTTTGGGTCTGGGGGACCAAAGTAAATTTAGCCTTCAAGGGCTTTTAATAGGAAAAAGAAAGGTAAATTTAATCTAAGATTTTTCGGAACCACGCATCGGCCCATATCGTACTAGCACACACTACGGTGTTAGAACACTGGAACATGTCTTGATATTTTGAATTAATTTTGGTACACACGCGCAGACTTCAGCCGATCGTGCGAGAAGGGGTATAGCTTATTCATGTTATATTGCAATTAATATGTGCGATTTTACCCTTCTGTATTTTACTGATTCGGCATATATTTTGTTTAGAGAAGATCAAGACCACTAAAACTAATACATGACCACGCCGCTCTTCAGAACTGAATAAAATAGATCAAAATACAACATATTATTATATAATAAAAACTTAGAAAATTCGTGCATTTTTAGTTTAATTTGATCAGATGAGAAATATACAAAAAACACTCCCATTTTGTCAAATAAATTAGTGCTTGTACAGCATAATAGATATACCTCGGTAACTTTTGCAACACTAGGTCTAATTACAATTCTCACATAACATGCCCCGATTGGGTTTTCACTTTGACTAACCTGTTTAATTTTCTAACATTGTGTTGTTGCTGTCGATGGTTCATATACAACCTTACCGCTCGTTAAAACAACATCGAGGTATAAAACACTATTTAAGACAACGAGTCAGATGAAACCGTGAGGGGACTCGGCGCCCTAGTGAATTCTCATTTCTTACTTCATAGCATCATCTTGAATATCTTGTGATCCATCTCTTTTCTGCCCATAGTTGAAGTATTTCTTTGAGCTGCAGGTTAAGGGCCACCCTCTTGGGTCTCTGCCCTTTGATAAAGCTGGCATGCTCGCTGACCCTATTATTTCCAAAGGGTTACTAACGACTAGTTGTCTATAACTACTAGGGTTTACGGTACATGTTTGAATCCTGTTCGCGAGGTACTATTCCCGTGTTTTCGAGTATCATATGAAAGCATTCTGCCCTAATCTGCGGCCCAAAAAAACCATCAACCCCCCGCCTCCCGATCCCAATAACAATTCGAATAATCTCATCTTTGTGAGGGCCCCGTATGCCGTGCCGGTCTGCAATCGATCAAAGCGCACTCGGTTAAAGGAGCTGTAGAACGTAACATCATCAACACCTACTGCACGGTTTCTCAACAGTTACCATCTAACGTCAAGCTCTCAAGTGCCATCGATAAGCGGTGTGTCTATATCATTTGAATGATGGAGGGGCTATAGAAATCATCAAAGCTGAACACAGGATGAACCTCACTAGGTCTTAAGAAGACTGTAAAGAACCATAGATTATAAGGGTCTGAAATTATATTCTAGTACTTTTGACTAACCACGTATCAACTCATTTTCGCACTCGAAAATAACACTACAATCTCGCGAAGGAAAGAATCTTCCAGAGGATCCTTCCGCACAAATCCACGGGCAGCACGACTGGCGAAATGACTAGTCAAAGCGAATGGACTTCGTTGTTGCAGTGTTTCTATACGCTCCAAATCGAGTCGGCGTAAAATCCCCAAACCTTGTGAGGCCTCCCGGACCCAATACGGACTTTGCATTAAACAGAAAGATCCTCATCTGTGATCTGGGAGGACACTTTTACTAAGCTGGAAGTCGAGAAAGTAAAAGAATAATTTCTAAGACGAGATTGCTCTACAGGGAATGATTATAACAAAACTCTTAATAGATACTTACTAACGGTTGTTTGAATAAAAACCTCACCTAAGAAAGTTGTACAACCAGATAGAGCATTCAAACTCTCACCATGACATACCAACCGAGTACCCTTGTGCATAACATGCTGACTCGGGCGAATTAATGAAAAATAAAAACTATTAATATCTCACCACAGTTTATTCAAAATTCTCCATGTTGTCAAACCCCATAACAACTAATATAATGGGATTTCCGTTTTTCTTACTAGTTTATAGACCTCAGGCCTACAGATATACACAATATACACACCAATTTCTGAAGATTAGTGAAGAACAGATTAATGTATAAAGAAGACACCTGGGGGGGTGAGGACAGGGGGGCGGGGGGGGGTTCATGATTGAGTCGAATCATATCTCAATTTATGGCCCCAAGATCTAGTAAATCGTAACCGTATACGTTTTAATTGTCAAGGTCTTCACTGAGATATGATACGTTAAATCATACTAGCCATTCGAGATATACGCACTTGAAAGAGATTACCATAATTATCACACATTCGATGTCGCCCCAGAAACTGAGCGCATAAAAGCATAATAGGATATTTACTTTATTTTAAGAGTTGTCCACAAGAGAGTTAATTACTTCTACATAATTGAAATCCTCATATAATATTACAGGGATCTATACGAACCTGATTCTCACATGGTACGATAAATCCACATTCTACCGGCTTTGTATTTTTGGAGGTGATGCAATCACCGCTCTATTTTGAGAAAGCGAGAGGACCCAAATTTCGAAAGACCTATTTCTAAACTCAGGACGCGTGAGTGTAACTCGCAAGAATCGCACTGTCTGGTTACCCGTAGCGAGTACTCGCCCCCGTAGAAAAATTTTTCCAACATCGTATAACTCGGGAGTAACATATCAACCCCAGGAGAATAATTATGTCATCGCACCATTGGCGGTCACACACACCGCACGGTATTACATAGTTTTATTTTTGACGCCGATATTGATAGTTTGAATTCACGAAAAAAGCGATACAAGCTTTATAGAAAAAATGTCTAAGACATAAACCCTATGGAGTTTGTTAGTAATCCTTTATATGAACTCGAGTATTAACCATAGGAGACGTGTGGTCGAATATATTTACTGATTGAGAGGCACTATCAATAAAATACACACGCATCCCAGTCTCAACCTCTATGGTTTGCCTTTCTGATCTGCGTCCGATTTCACTAGATTAATGCTTCCTTATAGACCATAAAAATGACTTGATAAACCTGGGATTTACAACAATACCAGTCAATAAATGATATCCATGATTAAAAATCGTAAACTGGAAGTTTGATAGAATTTTGCAATTTTCAGCCAAACTGCAAATGATTACATCACATATAATGAGGAGTTAATGACGAAGCTTAAGCAGAGGAATACCCCAGGTTTTCGACATAATCAATTAATAATTAATCATTCATACTAATCTGGATCTGGTGATAACCGCCAAGAACATGTTACATTAATTCCATCTAACTAGTAACTCGCTAAATAGAAACAGAAAGAACCGACGAACGCCACAGCCCACACCCTCACAACCATCACATCAAAGAGAGCGACGATCTCTAACCACTGATAATTAGGAGCTTCCATATGTACCTCATTATCATATCACAAAACGTCTTAATTTGGAGCAATATTAAAGAGAAGCATAAAAAGATGTATTGCCAAAATGCAAGAATATGGGGTGTGTTATATAATGAAATCCGTATGCACGAATACATAACAATCTCTGCAGAATACCTCGAAACATTAACCTTACGCAAGCAAGCAGCCTCTAGAAATTACGGAATAAAAGTGCTTGCTTTCGCATTAGAACTAAAGTAAGTCATCGAGAAAAAAAAATAAAAACAATAAAAGTAAACCAATGTCCACTTCTTCAGTTAAGGATCTAGTGAGGATACGTGAGCAACAATCATTCATGGAGTAATCTTTCTTAATATGACAAGAACGAAGAATGTACAGCTTTTTTTTTAGAAGATGTCATATTTGTAAGTTTGTGCTTTATTTGGGAAAATAATATACTTACCATGCTAATCATCAATTATTATACGAGGACACAATACCTCAGTAGTGAAAAAAATTAAGCCTACGTCAGTTTCCCATTGTAAAGCCGTAATGAATATCTTGAGATATCCCAGAAAGGTTTTTAGAGTTCAAAATACTAATTACTCTCTGACAATTAGAACGTCTTGGGACGAACCTACTAGTATATGCGCGTTGGGTCGATTGGAATACTGATGTTGAATTGTTTTGTATTCAATATCCTTGAGCGAAAAAGCATTAGGAAACTCTCATTGGTCTTACTTTTACGGGTCCGCCCAATTTCCTTTTACGGAGTAGTCAGCTTTTGCACTCGTGTCAGGTGTCTATAATATCTCCGCGTCGCAACTAAGGAAAAACCAACAATATAAATCATATTATTACCCGTGGATATAATTCAATGTTCGACGCAACTTGTTTTTTTATCGTCTGAAAAAAAAGTGGTAAACAACAAATTGCTAGCTAAGGTTTTGACTATTGTTGTTTTTCTTTTATCTAAGGTACCGGTGTTTGTACGTAATAAAACTGCATAAAGACCTTTGGGGTAATTCAAGTTCACTGCCTGAACACGTGCTTCAATCGCTTCACGATATGGTCTGGAGAGGTGTTTATTATGCAATAAATAATAATTTAAAAATCTTTCTATAAAATATAAAGTCGTACATTTGGTATTTTATTTTTTTTGTATTAGGATTCAAACACGATAAATGCCGCGATTCTGGAACGGAACTCTGATTCATGATTCATAAATAGAAATGGCGAAGTGTGTTATTTCTTTTATAAATGAAATAATCGCGTTCACAAGTGAAAATAGTTGTAGCGCAGAGATCATCGCTGACAGCTCATAAATGATGTCATGTGGTCGATGATTTAACACCGTTTTCACAGATGGTATGTTTGAAATACGGTTTCTATCAGAATAACCAGACTCATTATCGGCGATAGAAAGTGGAGTCGGGCTGGGATCGGCCAATGAAAACTCTCGTCTGTATGAACTTAAACAAATTCAATTGCACATTCAATGTGTTCGTTCAACCGAACCATAACTATTGCCCAGCGTTTCTAATTCAGGGTTGATTTGCTGGTAATCGAACAGTGAGATATTGTTGAACCTACGCTGGTGAGGTCGTGGGATTGCTTCAAAAAGGGTGAGTTCCTCACCCAAAAGGGTGAGATATCACATGTGTCAGATGTGTAATAAAGAATTTTGAATTAATTGAATTTGAACATCCTAACAAAAAAATGCAATGCATATCTGCGACCAGAAAAAATATGTTGTCATTAGCAGTGTATACGAATTATTAGTGAATATCAAATCAGCGAGACTGACACAAAAGATAGAACAATTAGAACATGCATGTATGATCCCACAGCCCCCCCCCACCCCCAGTGTCTTCTTTTATACAGAAAATGACATCCTGAAAAATTGGGTGATGTTTGTTAGTTAATAACATAGAAAACAAAACCTTTCTATTTGTGTATACTGAAATGTCAAGGAAATATATTTATATCATCGCCCAGTCGTGGGTACATCTGGTTGGAGTTGAACCTGCTCCCTGGATTTGATTTTTAGATATAAGATCTATGATTTGTTTACCTGAAGCTAATAAATCAACTTCTTCACGATTGTTTGCTATCGTGAAGGAATTTATGCCGGCCCTACAACTTTGGTTTTTCAACGCTGTTTATGTAGCGTAAAACCGAAATCACCTAACCAAGCTGCAATCCATTTGACAGCCTGCCCGGAAGTAGATAATGAATGTGAAATAAACAAGACTTACAGACCTTATTCAGCAAGCTCAACTATAGTCTTCATTTGATTTCTTAGCCCCAAAACTATCATGGGCCAATAAATGTAAAATATGTTTGTTTTCCGCAGCTCTTCCGACGTTTATATTTCAGCAGAGGGTAAATAATGGTGGGGGGGGGGGGTGCCAGCAGAATTTTATATTCAATATCAAAGTCAAAATATAAATATAAAACTAGCGTGTAACTTGTATTCAACATGCCACTTAATCAGCGAGAGCCGTGATCAAGATACTTTAGAGAAATGAAAATTCATGAATGAAGATGAGTATGCAGTACATTTATACGTCTAGTTTACGACAAAAGACACGTGGAAATCAAGGACCGCATGTTAATGCAAGGTCTGCATATACTGCATGGGTTTTTTTCTCTCACTTAAAAACAAATTTTATAAAAGTATTTACATGTACCTAGAGCGTGTTTGTGTGACAAAATCAAATGGTAATCGCAATGTACATGACATCGGCTTCGTAAAAACAAAAATGTGCTGGTCGCCAGCTCATAATTCCTTTTGCCCAAGAAAAGTTATTTCAAAGTTCCTCAAAACATTCTTAAACTAAACTATAGTGGAAAATATTTTCCACCCTAGCTTTGTTATTTTAGCACGTGAAAAGGCAATTTTGCACATACATTAATACATGTACATGTAGTGCGGTACACATTGTGTTATATATTCATAATTTAATTTTACTTGTTACAAGCAA
>CAJDSM010000150.1:29568-42131 GCA_903981925.1 Ostrea lurida
AGCGCCAATATCAATTGAGCAGTTCCTAGCAAATCTTAATCCTCGATATTTTAAAATGTAAAAACGTAACGTCATCTTTTGCATACTTCTAAAGATATACATCATGATTATCAATCATTTGTTATAATTGTTATCATTAATTGGCTGTATAATATCTTAACGGTCAAACAACATTTCTCTAATATTTGAGGAATTGTTTTCCGTAATTCATAATTTGGCATTAAATTACGCAAGGACCCTTTTTGCTAGGAACAGCTCAATTGTTGCAAGATTCAGATCATGGGTAGCACCAATGGTAGCGCCAATATCAATCAGCTCGTAGGTAGCGCCGAGATAAAGTTTTATTAAAAACATGTTTGGATTAAAATGGTTCGCATGAGTAAATAGGCGTTTAGTGAAAAGAAAGAGACAACTGTATTTAAGGTGAAATAAAGAAATATATATATTTCCTTATTATGAATTTTAACAGAGAAACAAACTTTACAAGGTTGGATCTGGGAGATTTGAAAAGAGTGGGATGTACATGTAAATGCTTGTAAGCTTCCAATGAGACCCCAGGGAGATAATCTGACATTTTTAAGGGGAATGATAGTCACAATAATATTCCAGGAAACACATAGCTGTAAGGTTCCAATTCATGGTATATCTAGGTGGACAAGAATGTACAGGGTGCAGCTAAAACCCTGGCTGGTGGGGGTCCAGAGGGCTGAAGCTAAAACCCTGGCTGGTGGGGTCCAGAGGGTGAAGCTAAACCCTGGCTGGTGGGGTCCAGAGGTGAAGCTAAAACCCTGGCTGGTGGGGGTCCAGAGGTGAAGCCCCATAATCACAAATGATAAATTGACGTTATTATTTATTTATTCACCAATCAAGGACCCCCGGGAGCATGTACAGGTTAACAAGTAATTAATTATAACAATGAAATTAAATAACAATCATATTGACATGCAAGTACTAATTAATACTGTTCAAATTTCTGCACTACACACATCTATATATATGAAAAACTCGTTGACAAGATTTAGATTAACTAAATGAAATAACCATCTAACGACAGTTTCAGAAACAATTGGTAATGATAATGTTGTGTTAATACATGTATAATAAATTGTAGTACCAGACCATCGGTCTCACAATATATGTACAATTGTGTCCTTAGTGGTTACGGATAGGAGGTTGAAGTATCAGCAGAACAAAATGAATGGTATCCATTTTTTCTTTAAAAATATAATTTTTCGTTCATAATAGTTTAATGAGTCATCTCTATGAATAACTACGGTATTTCTTTGTTTGATGTTGCTTTATTTAACGCACGGATATGTTTAGCGGAAGAAGATAAAAATAGCGCGCTTTAAGAGTAGGATGGGAAAACCCACCATAACAGTGCATATATGTCGTGTTTTTGCTTCGCCATGTTCTGCTATGGATATCGTCCATGCCCACCAAATCTTACCAATTGCTTTTATATTAAAAGCAAACATTATGGTAAGTATCTTTTAAAATTCCCGTGCTCTGTGATTTTCTAACACCTGAATTGTATATATACATATATACATGTAATAAAGATGCACTGTGTTATAATAAGATTTGATCGGAGGGCGTACTTACACGTTCATGGCCTACAAAGACCGTCCAAAATATGATTTTAAGCAATTCTTAGTTTCGTATGAGACTTGGTTCAAGTTAGTTTACACTGTAACAGTTTTGCTGACCGAAAATGAATCATTGAAGTTTTCTGATTTTTGTTTTTCATAGATCTGTACTACAATGTCTCAGTGTGGTGTACATGAATTCCAAAGACGACTCAGAAACACTACAGAAACCCAATGTGTTCCTTGCCGAGGGTGTCCGAGTGGATACAGGGAAATTTCACCGTGCAGTAACGTCACAGACACGGAATGTGAGCGTTGTCCAAGAAAAACATTCTACAAACTGACTGACAGGGACAAAATGTGCCAAATGTGCAGAAGGTGTGCATTATTAACGGAGAAATCCAGGTGCTCGAACGACACAACCATCAACTGTTCTAAAGATTGCAAAAATGCAATACTTCAACCGAGCTGCAAGCCGTGCTCTGTTTGCAGGAGGAATGAATTTGTGAAAACCATTTGCACCGCCACTGAAGACACAGTCTGTAAGCGTTGTAAACATTGCAGAAAGCACTATTTCATCATCAAAAAGTGTTCACATCATAATGATACTCGGTGCAAACAATGCAGGAGGTGTGTAAAAGGTAAATCTTATGTCTACGAGAAGTGCAGAAGACACAGAAACACGCAGTGTAGACGATGTTCCACGTGTCCACGAGGATCGTATGTCCAAAGGAAGTGCACCAGACATCGTGATACAAAGTGTGCCCCCTGTCCTAAAGACAATGTTAATGACGTCATGTGCAACAGGTGCCCCCGTGGTACTTACCATAATAAATCCTCTAGTAACCAGACTGATTGTGTGCCGTGCAGTCCTGGTACCTATATGGACCTAGATAGACATGATTTGGGAATCTGTAAAAAATGTCGCGATTGTCTGCCACATGAAGAAACAGTGCAGACATGTAACAGTACTCACAATACACAGTGTGGCCCGTGTTCGCATGGTAAGTATTACAAATCGGACCTCAATACAAAATGTGGAGAGTGAGTAAAGTTTAGGTCTTACTGTGGATGACGTGTAGGTCTGAAGTTCATTCAAAACAGCAAATTTATACGAACAACTGCATGCACAGATATTTTATACGATAGGGCAACTAGCTAATAGTTGTATAGCATATCCATGTGGTATCTATTTATTTCTATAGTTTCTTTACTTCAGGGTATTTTCGTTTGCCCTCCTCACATACTTGTGCGAAGTGCTCAGAGTGCCAAAGAAACCAAACCAACTTCAAAGGTCTTGTTGTAGACGAATGTTGGCAGCAAATGAACGGCACAAACAAAATCTGCATGCCGTCTGCTTCAACATTTGGATCAGATCAAGGTATAACTTTATTTAAGATTAGAAATATAATTCAAAGTTGCATTAAGATTGGACGTATTTCTCATCATAATATTTGGACAGGCGATGCTAGTTATCATATATGTTTTGATTCAGTGGTGTTTGGTTGTACATGGGATTTTCTAAATTTCGATTCTGAAATCCATGAACAAAACTCCGAAACATCTTGGTTTTCGATTCACTCCGTTCTCCACGGTGTGGACCGAAAACCCTTGGTTAGCGAAGATGCCTCCGAAAGTGTTTTGAATAGTTCCAAGATCACTTTCAATGTTTCTTCTTGACTGGATGACAAAACGGGATTTTTTTCTTTCTCTTCAAGTGAATTTTACCAACCTAAAACAAAAGGAAAATTATTTTATGTGAATTTAATGCGATACCGCGCACGCTCGGTTTAAATTTGTTGTAATCAATTACAATAATTGATAAAGACGTTCTATTGATATGAAGGTTAACGGGAAATATTATTTTGTGTTAATTTTAGATAAATATCGGATTTCCAATGAAGCCGGATATGGGAATGAGACAAAATCAGACATACCCAGACACCAGATTATCCACGAAGAAACGAGAAACAGTTCAGCAGTTTTGACAACAACCAATGATGGAACTGAAGTTGGTAATGGGAGCAAAAAGAGGCTTTTATTTGTTTTGCGACACAATAAAGATCGGGAACTTTTTACCACAACCACATTCTTTACACACGGAGGTGAAACACTCACAAGCGTGACAGACGGCATCAAACCAAACTCAAGTCGCCAGATATTATCGTTCACTGTTATTGCAGCATTCCTCTTGATACTTTTTCTTTTGATAGTCATTGTAATGAAGTTTAAACGACAAAGATCGAATGGAAATGATTTGGTTTTACTCAAGAAACACGTGAATAAGCAGGATACTGTTTCCATACCAACTCTTTTTTCTACCAATTCGATCACTGACTGTTTCGATCTGAGCATCCAGTATGATAAGACTAACGCGAAATACAATAGTGACCCTGAATTTTTAAAGTGGAAATTGAATGGTGATTTCAAATCTTTGTGTATGAATGACAGAAAAATGTCTACATTATATTCGAAGTCAAGATCGTTAGGTACTGTCAACGCAGTGGAGTTTGAATTTTGGAACGATAATTCGCTTCCGAGGAAAACGTGTACCATGAGGTACAATGCCTAAGGTCACCCCCGAGGAGAAGCGATGACCACACGTGTGCATTTGCAGTTTGTAGTAAATGTATAAAACTTATGGTCTTTACTACTATATCATTGTCTCAACCAGCTAATTAAAATTACTATATCATTGTCTCAACCAGCTAATTAAAATTCTAAATCAACAAGTGATTTTAACTTGTGACCAAATATCAAAATTAAATTGCTTTCAGTGGTCTCGACAATTGTAACAAAGAATTTTAACTTTATTCGCAATTAAAACATTTAAAATATAAGCTTATTTTAAATATTGACAGATATACCCTGTCCCCTTTAAATGAACAAAATTTGTTTTTACAATGTATTATCTGCCATGAAAGGAATTGAATTGTCAGTCATGAAAGACATTGCTAAAAATGTACACATTTCCAACTGGACTCCATTAAAGGAAGATGTCGAACAGCTCAGGTCTGGCGGATACCGTGGACGCTTTCAGTGGGACGTATCTAAGATGGTTGGAAAAGGATGTGTTACCAATGATTTCAGGAACTGTTCTCTTGTGTATCTTTCTTTGTGGATTAATTTTAAATGGTCTTACAATTCACGCGGTCCGAAAGAAACGGGTGACGGCGCTTTATAAACACCTGTTTCTTCAGTTGGTGGCCGTAGACTTTGTAGCTTATGTGTTTGTCATTATCCCAAACATCATAACCTCATTTGCAAAAGACTGGATTTTATCAGAAGCACTTTGCCAAATATCGGGAGCATTTGGAACACTTTGCTTCATTTGTTTATTCATATTTTTAACTTTCCTCTGTGCAGAGAGAATGGTAAAATTGAACAACCCTAGTGTCCATGATGGATTCTTTGCAAATACGTGCATTTGCGTCATATTTTGTATTGTGACGTGGGTTGTGACGTTCATTGGAAGCGTTCTACCGATAGCTGGATGGGGACACATTCAATACATCTCCACTCAGAATAGATGTAACATCAAACATGACAAAAATAGAATAAACATGAACTTGCTTTTCACCTTTGGAATGTTTCTGCCGGCGTTGGTGTCCCTTTGTTTCAGCATTGGAACTTTCCTCCAAAGAAAAGAACTTCTAGGAAGCCTTAAGTCACTGACATCCTACGTTAATAACGTCAATGTGAAAGTTAAGAGAAAGAGAATTGCAGGCGGGGCAACGGAGAACATTAAACTTGGGGAAATTATCAACGACCAAAATAAATCCTTGACAGAAGTAGAGAACGTTAGCAGAGTGCTGACATCCACCGACATAGAGGTCCGCCAGTCCATGACGCAAGTGGATCCGCCCCAACCTCCATCTGGTACACCAACGTACAACTCGCTGAATGCTGATCGTCCCAATTCGAGAAACAGGGTTTCTCCCGTTAATGAAGAGCATGAGAGACCTCGNTGAATGCTGATCGTCCCAATTCGAGAAACAGAGTTTCTCCCGTGAATGAAGAGCACGAGAGACCCCTCTCCAGAAACAGTGTATCGCCAGTTACCGAAGTCTCGGGCTCGCGAACGACCCGTTCTGAGAACGAAATGAAGAATAACCTGATCAAAGATGGGGTTACGGTTGATGAATCGACTTTCGAAGCCAAGCGTGTTGCTGTCACGGTTTACAAAAAGTCACAGGAGCAGGTAGACTTTCATCTCGCCGCCACCTACATGTTGATCACGGTCATTGTGTTTATTCTATGGCTTCCTTACGTTGTTCTGTGTTACGTAGATGTGTATGACGCCACTCCCGTCTGGGGCGGGTGGTATTCTATGGTCGTGATACTTTGTGATATCAGCTATTGTATAAAGCCCATTGTGTTTATGTCTCATAATCGCCTGTTCAGAAAAGCCACGTCGGAAGGCGTACCAGACAGTTTGAAAACAAGAGTAGCGAGAGCGAAGCGGGTGTTATCTAAAACAGCAAGCAAGGTCGACGGAATGATATTTTTGAAAATGGGAGATGACTCAAGAACACCAATCATTGAAAAGTGAATGCGTTTTCCGTGATAGTCCATCAAATGCAATAAAAATATAGTTGTCCATTTTGCTATAGTAATTCGAAGTAATAAGCATCATCATTTTTAATTAATGACATGCTTTAAATGCAGTATTGATCAAATCAGCTATTTAAAGAAAAATATTTGGAATGACCTTAATCGGTAATCTGCAATATTAGCTGATTATGAATAGGATTAAAGAATTAATAATCAAAACGGGATAATTTTTTCTTCTTTGCAAGGCCACTAAGACAAAGAATATAGAGCGTGCACATTACTTAGACAAAATGTTGATATGTAGCTAAAGGAAATTTGCAGTTTTCCCGTTCCCCACTGAAAGATGTCGTCATCAATCGTCAGCTCTTTTGGGGGATCGTTCTTTCAGTGGTTCCAGGATGAGGTCCTACCTTACTTACTGGGCACTGTGACAGTTATCGTGATAATCATCGCCCTCGTTCTCAACATCCTTCTGATTATCACTTTAAAGAAACGGAATATGATGAAGTACCCCTGTAACCGATTCGTTTTGGAATTATCTGTGATGGACTTGGTGGCAGTGGCGTTCATTTTGATTCCTTCTGTTGTGGCAGCCTTTGCTAAAGCCTGGTACTTGACTGATTATTTCTGTTACGTCCATGCGGGACTCATCATCTGGTTTCATCTGATCACCTTCGGATTACTCTCGGCCATGTTCGTTGAGAGAATGGTGAAGATTACGAACACGGACTTGTACGCCAAAGTATTCAATTCTTCTCGCGTTGTATCGGTCATTTCAGTGTTTGTGTGGAGTTTTACCATGCTAATTACGGGTGTAGGCCTCTCACCATGGCTGAGTGTTTCTTACAACTTTTACCATGCTTCTTGTGTGATTCAATTGGATGATAATATCTATTACACTCTTATTGTTATCATGTTTGGATTGGTGGCATCCATAATCACATGTATCGTTACGGTCGTGAAGATCTTTAAGCACAAAAAGCAGGCCGCTGAAAAAGAGGCAGCGGCGAAGAAGAACAGTATTACGTCGATCAAAGAAGAACACACGCGTTATGGTGGACTTTCTTTCTCAAGCAAAGGACCAGAAGGAGAGCTGCGGGTCGCGGGTGCGGTAACATCCAGTCCACAACGGGCATTGGCAAGTCTACCAGTGGAAGAGGTAAACCTCCCAGAAACAAACTGGCGTTAATGGCAGCCCGCAAAAAAATCAAGAAGGCAGTAAGCAAAACTAAGGTCACAAAATTATTCTCCCTCAAGGAGGACAACGGCGACCCCGATCTTCACATGATGGTGACATACCTCATAGTATGGATAGCAATGTTAGTTTGCCATCTGCCGTATTTCGCCATCAATATCGCCGACTTTGCCGATTCTGGGGATATCTGGGGAGGTTATTATAGTATTACTGTGATTTTCTTCATGGTCAGTTACTGTATGAAACCTGTCATATACCTTGCACACAACCGGAAGTATCGGGAAGGTTATAAAGAGACGATGCCTGAAAAAGTCATAGAGAAAGCTAACACAGCTCGCAAGTCCGTGTCCAATTTCATGGACAAAATAGACAAAGCCATGTTCAAGACACCGGGTAAGAAGAAACTGGACGCTACCCTCAATACACACCTGGCCGCCAACAAGTGGCTAAGGAAGGTAAGGAATAAAAAAGGAGCAGGTAATGCAGCGGGAGGAGGGCTTTTTGGTAAACTGAAACCAAAAACACAGGCTGAGAAATCCAATACTGAACCAGAAAACAAGACCACGTCAAATCCCAAACCCCCTGCAGTCCAAACAGATCAACGACGGTCATCTAAACCTGTTGTCGAACCTCTTCCAAAAAGTATGTCACCTACCACTGCCGATACTTTTCGATCACGTGACTCTATAGCTACTGCACGTGACGTTGATTTGGTTGAGAGAGGGGCAGTACCAGCAGCATTGGTTGTCAATGAAACTGTGAGGGGCGGTCGTCAGCACGAGTCTTCCTTTACTGCAGACTCTCGCCCAGAGGAAGACTTTTTTGCCCCTACCCCACCAAACGAAGTCCCCGAAACAAAGGGTAGATTGAAGTCAATAATTACAAACCACCAAAACAAATGGCGTCAGATCGGAAAAATGGCGCATGTGTTTGAAATAGAGGACGGCGACCATTCCTTGGATCTGGTTTAATTTCAAGCTAAAGACTGTTTTGTTATCATCTGCTTATGCATACTATACTATATGTTGCAATTCCTTTTAATTCTCCATACGCATACAAAACAATTGACTCATTTTTAAAGTTGTTATGTATTATAGCCTATGTTACACTTGTCGAAAATTTGCACGAAGAAATTTTCTTAAAAGACTACAGAAATTTTAAGAAATTGTTTTCATTGTGCGAATTTCAAGTACATGGAATAAAAACTTCAAGATTTACTGCTTTCTAGGTCTGCATTAGAATTTTTTGGTCTAGTGATTATCGGGGTACAAGTCTCTATGCGACAAAAGAAACACTGGACGATAATAATGTTTGGACAATGTAAGACCTGAGAAGGTGATTAGGTATAGGGCAAAAAGCCAGGGAACTGGGTTAATCTATATATATATATATCAATAGTACAGCAGATATGTCAGAGGAATTGAAGTTGTTTCATTGCTATAAGCTGTGGTGGACGATAGCCCCCCTCCCCCTCCCTTTGAAATGCACAAAGGAGTTAAATAAAAATAGAACAAGGAATCCATATCTTTCCGGTTATATACAATATATGTACATTCAGTACCAAGTTAATGTCATACGCAACGTTCGTTATTTGTATATATTTTTTTAAAACTATACTTAATATAAAATCATAGTACCCTTAGATATTCTTTGAGAAAAGATCAGACTATATTGCCTTGGTTTTGGAAAAGATAACAGATGTTGAAGACTTTGATTTTCACAATAATTTATACTTGAGTTCTGAGTTACCTCTCTTTGAAGAAAGCAATGCAATGCACCTGTACATATACATACTACAAATACACTGTCAGTTGTTGTATAATTATATGTTCATCATCATCAAATAATTCTGAAGGGATTAAATGGTCTTTGCGTTTCCTGAAACTCTTATTATTACCATTGGAAATCTTCAATGTTGGAGATAGAAAACAATTGTGAAATGTACATTGCGTATGCCCTTAAATAGATACAATTCATCGTTATATACAATACATCCAACATCAACATATATTTTGTGTAAATATTGTCTAACGACCCATTCGAGAATTGTTCACACACAGGAGCGTCACCACGTTTTGGTGACGTGTCATATTGCATGCCCTGTACGTGGGGCGATATGGCCAGTTGTTACGGTAAAGCAAAGTACCAAATATTAATTGAATAGCTGTAAGAATGACGGAAAACCGAATTGCCTGACTGACAGACAGACGGACGGAGTGCAAATCTAACGTCCCCTTCGGCTCCGCCTGTAGGGGCTAAAAACCACAGATCTTCCAACGCAAAAAAAAAAAAACAACAACAAAAAAACAACAAACCTTTCCTGGGTGTTGATGGGAAAAGATGGAATGGCTTGATATCACAATCTTTTCCACGAGTGAGGAGAAGTACATGTAGCATTTCGTTCATGTATATGCACGGTAAGCTATGGGTGCTACTTAGCTCACTAACCACGTGACATATTCTTACTAAGATACCACTATTCCGTCATGTCGGACTGAACTATTCTCAATGGGGATTTTAAAACATTGGAAGAAACTAGAGATATGTTTATTTGATTGCATAGCTCTAATAAGGCTTATATTCTTAGAATAAGCACACTTCGTTGCACTATCGGAATGCCATATTATTAAGAATCTTTTGATTCTACAAATAATATCAAAAGATGCAACGTTTTCCGTAACGCCTGTGGCAACGACAAAAGTAAACTATAAGCTGCAGAGCTCCTATTCAAACAATTTAGAGAAAATAATTTGTTACATACTTCATACAAAACAATGAGTGAAGTGATCCACCAAAACCCGTGGGGGTCCGGGTTAGAATAAGTCCCCAGGTCCTTCAGATGAGACTGCAAAAACAGAGGTCCCATGTCACAGCAGGTGTGGCATGATTAAGATCCCTCCCTGCTCAAAGGCCCTGAGTGCCGAGCATAGGCCTAAAGTTTGCAGCCCTTGATCGGCAATGGTGACGTCTCCATATGAGTGAAATTTTCTCGAGTGGGACAGAAGACAATAAATAATCAATAAATTATCCACCAAAACAATGTTATCATTGATTTTTAGCCTGGTTTTAGCGCAGAAAAAAACGAACAGTATCCAAGAAGAAACCTCCACAGTACAAAATAGTTTTTCTGATATTCATATAATTCAGTGAATCAATATAATTTTTCATTTTGAGAGCTAAAATAAACAACAACAACATTTTAAATAGGTTCCGATTACTTACGCATTGATCTATTATCACAAAGATTGAGTTTTTTTGCACACGTGTTATGCGCATTTAAATATCGTTGAACTAATGAAGACAAAAATCAAAGTACTGAAAGTATCGAAAAGTGCTAAACTTCGTTTTTCTCACTATTCAAAACAAGGATCAGTTTGTATTTTAAAAGAAATTGCTGAATTTCAGAGAAATCAAATTTGAAATGATTCCAATACAGGCATCTAATAATTTTGCCATACAATAGTTCACTCACCAATCTCAAATTATTTAATAAATATAAAACAACCCACACAGAATTCAATGCAAAGTCATGATATTCACAAACAAGACCGTGAATATCCATATTTTAAAAATACAAGTGTAATGGATCATACTCCTATCCATGTAAAATTTGTACAAGAGAACAAAACACGAGTAAAAAAAGTAACATGCATATTGGCTATTCTGTAACGATGTACAGAACTGGTGGAAGGGAAAATTGTTACCATGAAACTCTTCACCACGTTGAAATATAAAATTTGATCCGTTGTTGATAAAAGGGACACTTGGCATCTTGCCTTTTTATAGTTTAGAAATTTCAGTATTCATCAAGAGCGGAAGACAAAAAACGATAAATATGAGCGTTTATCGTAAATCAGAATACAAAACAAGTTGGGGAGAACAGCGCTGACCCCTGAACTTATACCAGGTTGGGATAAGGTTGCGTAAGAGAATTAAGTCATCCGGCTGTTCGACCTGTATCCATCATGCTCTTTGAGGTTCAATGTCATTCATCCAGGTAATTATGTAATCCGTAGACCAAAAGCCTGAGATGTAATAAACGATGGATTAAAAATTTGCTTAATGAAACATCGTCAAGTATTGCTGCCTCGAGAAATGCAAACATAGCTCTGCGTAATCAAAATTAATATGTGAGACGACATAAACACCATATGTAGGATGATGATGAATGTTGCGACACTAAGTATGGAAGTTGACGATGGAAAATGCAGGAAATCTTCCGGTTGTCAGTACAGTTGATGTATAGTAATTGCCGGCAGGAGTACAGAAAGAAGATGTTGTATCCAAAGCATCCAAATAACATTAAAAAGTATGTATAAAGTCTTTCTACCAAACACTTTATAGACCTTATCATTAGTTATGGAACACATCGATGACGTGTTCGGTGTCATTTTCACAACAATATAGCTAAACATGAATGAGAATCGGTGTCTATAAAATGAAGAAACGATGCATAGCAACAGAAACACAGTCTAAATGAAATTGTACAAACCAATTGATGTGGCTATATCTAATACTCATACAGTACAATTAAACAAGCAGAAGATGTCTTCGATTACATGTAAAATGTT
This sequence comes from Ostrea lurida, assembly GCA_903981925.1. Taxonomy (NCBI): domain Eukaryota; kingdom Metazoa; phylum Mollusca; class Bivalvia; order Ostreida; family Ostreidae; genus Ostrea; species Ostrea lurida. Next base: position 41,478 of record CAJDSM010000150.1, read on the forward strand.
CACAAAACAGGTTAAGTTTTTTGTGTTTTTTTTTTCAAAACACCATAAACTTGGCCTGGAGGATATAAAAACTTTTTTCTGTATTATACTCAAACTCTACTTTGTGCAATTTCATTTTTCTATGCACAAACCTGTTGTTTTGAGTACAACTAGATCAAACTCCAAAACATTTACTAAAAACATCTTGACATGTACTCCATTTGAATATTAGAATGATACATCAAAAGTTTCATAAAGATTTAGATCACTGAATTTGAGCTGAGTATGAAACGCGCTCAATAAAGCTTTATAATTCCAGGCTTGCGTTCAAGATTGTAGCGCTTAGACCCTAGGCCGCATAGGGGGCGTGAGAAATCTAGGTTATCTGAACGCACTGTAATGAATTAACGTGTGTTATAGCTACGTCAGGGCTAGCCTGAGCATGCCGTTCAAGATCGTAGCGCTATGCGAGCCCTCACGTTAGCCGCTACCGAACTTGAACGCAGCCCAGACCTGATTTAGCCGTTCAGATTTAATTGAAAAGCTTTACAAGTTTATTTACGTCTGGCTAACTGCGTGTTTTGGGGAATTGTAATTCTGTCTTTTAATCTGTTTACAAAATCCGTCAAGATAAACTACATGTGTTTGTGAGACATCTTTTAAAATAGTCAATAA
>CAJDSM010000151.1:0-16337 GCA_903981925.1 Ostrea lurida
CATAGGAGAGGTGAGGGTAAATCCCATAGGTAACCCCCATAGGAGGGGTGAAGGTAAGCCCCATAGGAGGGGTGAGGGTAAGCCCCATAGGAGAGGTGAAGTAAAACCCATAGGGGGGTGAGGGTAACCCCATAGGAAGAGTGAAGAAAAGAAGGAGGATATTAAATGTACTTCATTAGATGACAGAAATGTATAATGTTCTGATTTTCTTCTCTTTTTTTCTTTTTTGAAGTGATGAATTTTTATATACATTAAGTTTCAGTCATTTGTGATATGACTTTGCTTGAAGTATGTGACCTTTATGCAATACGCAGGCAAATGGTACACCTATTTTTAGGGAATGCTCCAATTTCAGACAATCACAACTACATAATGTGAACCGAACTATGCAACAGAAATCTTAACACTGATGAATGGTATATCTTATCGTAGGGGGAAAATGGATCATATACATGTTTATAATGTAGAAAGAGAATTTCATAGAGTATATGGAATGGTGGAAGATAAACTTGTTCTATTCAGTTGACTAGAGAATGACATGGTGGACGCAGGTTCAAGGTTCGTGCCCTCACCGAGTGCGGACAGCAGATTGTGCAGTACGTTGACAAATGAGACCGCCGTTCTCGAATCAGCTCTAGCTGGAGAGTTTCAGGACGCGCTGGGAGAAAACTGGTGCAGCAGATGGAGATACATAGCAAAAAGGTGGAGAGGTCGATGGCAGCTCACAAAAAGGTGAGAGGTCGATGCAGCTCGCAAAAAGGTAAGAGGTCGATGCAGCTCAGCAAAAAAGGTGAGAGGTTGATGCAGCTCAGCAAAAAGGTGGAGAGGTCAATGCAGCTCAGCAAAAAGGTGAGAGGTCGATGCGCAGCTCATTTTAGGGAAATTAAGTAATAGCTATATATATCTGAGTTTGGATATTTTTATGCAGGAAGGAATATTTAAAATCATTGAATTATAGTGTAATTTTGATAACTGTGGCACCTGTTCTAAAGCACATTTAAATATGATGACAGAGGCCTTCTGTTTGGAGGAAGCTGAGTCACTGTTCATTGTCTGACACAGAAAATTGTCCTGCGTACACTCGTCATGAGGTGCATAATTAATGAACAAACAGATGTTTGTACTGAAGTGTAAACTGGCAAGTCCATTTTTCAATTGTTTTATTTCACTTGTGTTATGATACAAACTCAGGAGTGTTTTTTATATACTGTTACAGATGCAAACTCAGGAGTGGAACTGAGTAAACGTTTCCATGGAAATGAATGTCAGTAGTTCACAGAAGATGAAAACTAAAAAAATCCTCGCAACAACTGCCAAAAACGCAACGGTAGACCTTGTGCTGAAGTCCCAGTTTTTGACATGAAAGTGCAAGAAGCTGTTGGAGTGGTTTCGACCGGACGGAGACACCTTAGAACTGCTGACAAACAGGGAAGATGGCGGCTAGTGTGCTGCAGCGATCAGTTCACAGCCGAAGAAAGCTGGTCTGTGCAGGTATGTCATTTAGTGAAATTGATTGAAAACCCAGTTAAAAGGTTTTTAGCAGAAAGAAGATAATTTGTCAAAACAGGTTCTGATGCGCTAGGTGTTTTTATATTAGGACACGAAAATGAAGTAGAACAGAGGAAAAATTTAACGTACACAAAGTCCTGTCCTCGGGAAGGCGAGTGAGGACGAACTCAACTTTGTCAGTGTACTGGTTTTTTTTATGAGCTTTACCCTTTATTAAACTCACTAATGAAATGTCTTAATTATTATAGCTGGAATTTAATAGTTAGATTCAGTAAATTAATGGATGAATTCCCGGTGAGAGGTTGATGTAAAGCAATGGATGAAGTCAGTCCTTCAAACTTCAGTACACTATGTAGAGTTTGTTGATACTCAATGTATGCAATTAATACGTGTGAATTACATAAATATAGGTGTAAAAATTGTAGAAACAAGACTTCATGCATGTTCCATGTCATGCATTAGTGTGTTTTAAACATATCCTCACACTTACAGCTGAGAATCAACGGATGTGTGGCAGCAACATTAACAGACATGGAGGTGCCGATCTCGCGGAACATTAGGCGCTGGCGGTGTGCTTATCGGAGACCGGTCACCGAGAATATATATATATATTATGTATATATATTATATGTAAGCTAACCATTCAGGTTCCGAAGAAGATAACTGTCACGGCTCTCCAAGTACTTCAGGGGCTAGTGAAAAGTGGTTCAGTTCTTGCAGAGAGGGATTGGCAGAGGAATGGCCAGAAATTATTGACTATGTCGTGGAACAGTGCAGGGTAGGCGAAATCTTTCTTTCCCTTGAAACAGATTGATGGACCGCAAAATGACCTCTCCTCTGTGTTGTATATATGCGGTAAAATATGGTAATCTTGATAAATAGTATTTATATGGAAACACGAGATAATTTTGTGCGTATCGCAGAACCCTTTCAGTACCGTACTGTAAAAAGTTATTTTCCTGAATTGCTGATTCAAAATGTACCGTATAATTTTATTATAATTGATAATTCACCTACTATTCTAATTAAGTTCCAACAAGTATCCTTTTTTTCAAATAGAGACTTAATAATCCTTTGTAAATTGGCCTACATTAAATTAGTAACATTAATAAAGTAATTGAGAAAGGTTTTTGAATAGTGAATAAATTTTTGAAAAACTTATTTTTTTTTTTTTGGGGTTTGAAGAACCCAATAACCCTTTTTTTTAAAAACAATTTTTTTATCTTCATAGTTTTGCAGCAAGTAAGGAATTTCGTTAGTGAACTTTAACATTGTTATTCAAAAACTTTTATAATATACGACAACTAAGTTTATACATTTTTTAAAAAGACGTATGGGGTGTACTCCGTTCACTGCGTATAGCTAAAATTTTGAAGGTTTTGTTATGTCCCCAAATATATTTCTCAAGACCATTTTTGCATCTTTTCCGAGACACTTTATCAATATTTGGTTATGTTTAAATTTGAAAATCATTAAACAACTTCAACAACCGCAGGTAGAATAGGTATGACGACTGATTGATAGAGGGTAGCTGATTAATTGGACAGAAAGTTTATTGTGGAACAAATAAGACGACTTTCAGGCTTCTTTCTTTCTTTTTAAAGAGAATTTTGATTTATTACAAAATGTACCGTATAAATTTTAATTAATGATTGATATTCACTACTATTGACTCGCTGTGATAGGAGTTCCAACTCAAGTATTAAAAGTTTATTTGAATATATTTGTAGGTGAAGCTGAAGGGCATGAAGTCCATGAAGAGAGAAATTGAGAGGTTAAACATGGAGGCCACTCACTCTGGAGAAATGTCGGGCACTGCCTCACAAATCCAAAATGGACCTCGAGGCCTTCACCAAGCGATGGGAGGTCTACCTTCAACAAAATCTGTAAGACTCCATCCCAGGCATTTTACACAGTCATACATACAGGGCCCTTACTCCAATATCATCCTCATAAAACAAATCGTCAAACAGACTAATTTTCTGTCTGATGCATTTTGATCCTGATTTTTTAAAACAAAATTCAGCCAGTACTCTGTCTCTATTTATGGACATATGTATTCAGTTCAGAAACTGCTTATAGTGTTTAATGTTCATTGCATCTTCCTGTAACATCATGAAATCTTCCTGCAACATTCTTGAAATCTTCCTGGCAACAATCTATTGAAATCTTTCAGCAACATTCATTGAATCTCTCAGCAACATTCATTGAAATTTTCAGCAACAATCAATGAAATCTTCTGCAACATTCATTGAATCTTTCAGCACAATTCATTGAAATCTTTCAGCAAAAATCATTGAAATGCTTTCAGCAACATCATTGAAATCTTTCAGCAACCTCTTCTGACTCGACTCTGAATTGACTTCCTGATGGTAACTTCCCCTTTTTGTCGCTGTATATTTTTTAAAAGTTTTTGCTATGCACACAAAATGGACAGTTCTAATTGAAGGTGTCGTACCTACTGGTGTCAAGATCAGTAAAAAAAAAAGGGGGGGGGAAAATACAAAGTGTAATGAAGGGGGAAAAGCATGAAACGTAAATACAACAGGGAAGTCCCACTTTTAATAGAGCCTGCCACCTAACACATTTGTTAATATGAGGAAATTAAATCTGAGTTGTGTACTTCATGGTAGTTTAGGAGTTAGAGGCAAGAAAACAATCAGCACAGTTGCTTTTGTGGTCTATGCACATGCGGCATTAGTTTTGCTGTACATAATTCGTTTATTTCTTTTTATGTAGTTGCCTGTTGTAGAAGATCAAAGACACATTAAATATTGCTTTTTATGTTTCCTTTTGTCCATCTTTATGTAAAAGGTCATTAGAACATACAGAAGCTAACGTCTTAAAGGACACCTCTAAAAGATTAATCATTTGTCAAAAATAATCCGCTGCATCCCATTTTGTGTGTTGTGATTTGCATTTCATAACACTCCAGTGTGAATTAAATTGATTAATAATGTACATCTGTGTGAGATTAACGATTATGATACCTCTGTGGATAGATCAGTGATACATGTTACGTAATTTTTAAATACCCAGATTACCATTTATGGCTTTTTTAGCCACCTGTGGAAGTAAGTTGTCCTTGGCTCTCCTCTGTGTCATGGGTTTACAGTATCTGTTTTTCCTGTACAACTAAGTGTTATTTTTTATATCTGTTTGTCCCATTCACTCTACATACAGTGGTAACTGTGTTCATTCAGTGAGGTTCCGTTTAGTTCAACTTGAATATTGTCACAATTCCTTCCTAAGAAATTTGCATGGTGTGATTGTTGCGTAACTATTTTGTGTTGTTTGGTAAGTGTACTGTTGTATCACATGACTACATAAATTGCTGTATTTTTCGTCACCTTTTAAGTTTGTAATGTAATAAATCATCCACAGGTGGTCAGCAATTTTCTCACATCAGATTCACTATCATTTGTTTATTTCTTTAATCAGCTCATGTGGTAATAAGCATTTGAATTCCTCATACAATTGATTCATAATCTTTTTTCTCACATCTTTTTGCTTGTTGTTTTTATGTAACGTCAAGCCTTGAAATGGCTCCTTGTTTCAGACAAACGGCAGCAGGAGCTGCGAAGCCCAGACAAGGCACCCTCGCTCGTATCTGGAGGCGATGGAGCCCTGCTGAGTGGATCACTAAACATGGAAGTCCTGGCTGTCGCACGGAAAGCTTCCAGTCAGGAGTGTAGGTCATGAAGGAGCAGCTTTAAACAGTTCAAGGGTAAGGTGATCACGGGGGCATGGATCTAGGGGTGTCAGTGGAAAGGTGATCACGGGGGCACGGATCTTTGGGAAGTGTCAATGGAAAGGTGTCATGGAGCATGGATCTAGTGAGTGTCAATGGAAAGTGATCACGGATCTAGTGGGTGTCAATGACGGTGATCACGGATCTAGGGGGTGTCAGTTGGAAGGTGATCAACGGATCTAGGGGGTGTCAATGGAAAGGTGATCACGGGGCCACGGATCTAGTGGTGTTAATGGAAAGGTGATCACGGAATCTAGGGGGTGTCAATGAAAGGTGGATCACGGATTTAGTGGGTGTCAATGGAAAGGTGATCACGGATCTAGGGGGTGTCAGTGGGAAAGGTGATCAATGGGATCTAGGGTGTCATGAAGGTGATCAACGGATCTAGGGGTGTCAGTGAAAGGTGATCACGGATCTAGGGGGTGTCAGTGGAAGGTGATACGGATCTTGGGGGTGTCAGTGGAAAGTGGATCACGGGACACACGGATCTAGGGGGGTGTCGATGGAAAGGTGGTCACGGGACACGGATTCTAGGGGGTGTCAAGTGGAAAGGTGATCACGCGATCTAGGGGGTTGTCAATGGAAAGGTGGATCACGGGGGCAGCGGATCTAGTGGGTGTCAGTGGAAAGTGGTCACGGACACGGATCCTAGGGGTGTCAGTGGAAAGGTGGATCAACGGATCTAGGGTGTCAATGGAAAAGGTGATCACGGATCTTAGGGGTGTCAGTGGAAAGGTGATCAACGGGATTAGGGGGTGTCAGTGGAAAGGTGATCACGGATCTAGGGGGTGTCAGTGGAAAGGTGATCACGGGGACTGGATCTATGGGGGTGTAGTGGAAAGCGATGGTACAGCTAATCCAATGTTAGGGACAGGTCAAGTTATGATATGCTGTAATCAGCTGTAAATTCCGCATTGTATTCATGCTTTGTTCAAGGACTTTGTTTTCATAAAATTCTCCCTGATGGAACATAGCAATTGTTTATATTTATATGTAGTGATTTTAATACTGGTACAAATTGAGTGTTTGTGAATATCATTTCTTGCAGATAAATCTGCCAATAGCTTAAATTGTAGAAATAAAGTCATGCAAATATAGAAGTTTAAAATTTACAGTAAAAGTCTCTCCTCTTCCTAATGAAATTGGACAAACAACCAGAGGCCTGTTGGTTTTGATCTGTTTGGCAGACTGCCTGCTTGATTGTTCGTCTCTCTGTTGATTGATTCCTATATTGATTCAATCTGTGACATTGACTTACAGAACTTAACTTGATGAGGCCTGAGTGTCTAGTGCAGGCAAAGTCATACTAGTACATAATTTGCTGTCAAATATCTACATGTAGCTTAGGTCTTATTTAAAGATACCATGGTAATGAATAGTCATGTTCATTTGACATAACAGTCAGGTTGTCATTGCAGATTTTACAAGAGGACTTACAAGAGCACCAGGGAAGTTTAGAGTACATAAACAAGACTGGGAAAGAGCTGATTGTAAAATCAGGGCCTCACAATAAAGCCCAAGCCATGGAGAAAAATCTCGAGAATCTCAACTCCAGGTGGACCCATGTATCTCGTGAGATCAACTCAAGGCTCAACAAACTTGAACGAGCCATAGGGCAAATCAAACAGTACCAGGTAAGGTATTTTCTGTACTAGATGTAAAACTATATCAATTAAAAGCATTTAAGGTAGCCCACTACACTAAAGCTGACTCTTTTAAACACAACGTCACAAGATGGCGATTTTAAATAGTTTGTGAAAATAGCTTGGTTTCGATCAGATGTACTTAACTTCATAGCTCAGTAGGTAAAGCATCAGTTGTGTAAACCGCGGTCCCGAGTTCGAATCGACCAGGGACGTTTGTTCATATTATGCGGAAATTTGAAAATTCATTGGTTTTTTTATATCAAATTCCATATTTCCACTTTTCAACATGTATTATTATCACTATCATCAATTATCTTTCATACTTAAATTCTATCGGCGTTTGAGAAACTTTTTTTCCAGATGTAGTGGGCCACCTTAAATTCAACAGTATGACATTTCAGTTTTGACTATGAAACCTATACAGTTGGCTCAGTACTTTTGAATTATTTGTATTTTGAAAACATGAAACTCATTGAATCATTTTGATGTTTTTTTTATGTATCAAGTTCTTGTATAGTTTTGTTGTGTTTATTTGTGGTTAATCTTATGTTTGCATGGACATATTTTGTATCATTATAATAATAGTAATCAGTCACAGACTTCTAACAATAAAATAGGATGGCTGCTTCCAAAAATGAAATGATATCTCTTGAATTTTGAATCGTATTATTCCAGTGTGGATTTTGAATGGAAGCAGACATGTCTATTTGGCACGTAGTTTTCTTAGTTGTCTGTAGTTTTTGTTCCAGATATCAATTGCATAAATGTATGAGTCTTAGTTTCTTGTATGATTCTGTTTAAGTCAATTTTATAATATTGTTTTGTTAATATTCATTTGCCATGGTTTGTGTGAAGTTATCATGAATTGTCTGATAGCAATGCTCACTCATCCAAAATCCATACATGAGACAAATTCTGAGAAGTGTTGCATGCACGTTATTGGTTCGAATTCAACTCTACAAAAGATGTCAGATAAAACTGCAGATTTTATTTTCTAATGTCCTACTTTTTACACTGTGTAGAGTTTTGTGATCATTTCACGTCACACTGTTTTTTTTATTCTTGATTTTGTGCACCCAGCCATTTGTCACTTTTGATTTCCGTTCGTTTTCCTAGTCTTTCATTCACCTGTACAGAACTTAAACACACATCACTGTCATTTCTCAGAACCAGGCAATCGGTTTGAACCGGTGGATGGAGGAACTAGACGTCTTTTTGCATGCACCGGATCCAGCTACCGGAGATGTTCCCAATCTCACTGCACAAATGGCGGAGAGCAATGTAAGAACATTAACTCAGTCAGCTATCATTGAACAAAAATGGCGGAGAGCAATGGGGCGAAATGGAACTCAGTTTGTGAGCTCCAAACAAAAGTGGCTGGAAGTGTTTATAAAAAGAAAGAATTTTGATATCAGATGGTACACAGTTGGGTGAGAAGTTGATTTTCAAACTACAACCAAGTGATAATTATATCAGGGGGTCAACTATTACATTTAGTGTAAGAGCTGCTCACAATAACAGTTATGAATGGGAATTAAATGTCTGGTGACTTCAGAGGTTAGGCATGGAAAATCAAAGGATTCGGCATGGAAGAATTCAGGGAATTAGTATGGAAGAATTAGGGAATTAGGCATAGGAAGAATTCAGGGAATTAGGCATAGGAAGAATTCAGGGAATTAGGCATGGGAAGAATTCAGAGAATTAGGCATGGGAAGAATCAAGGGATTAGCATGGGAAGAATTAGGCTTGGGAAGAATCAAGCGGATTAGGCATGGGAAGAATAGCGCAGATTATGGGAAGAATTCAGGGAATTAGGCATGGGAAGAATTCAGGAATAGGCATTGGGAAGATCAGAATTAGGCATGGGAAGAATTCAGGGGAATTAGGCATGGGAAGAATTTCAGAGAATTAGACATGGGAAGAATCAGAGAATTAGGCATGGGAAAGAAATCAAGGGATTAGGCCATGGGAAGGAATCAAAGGATTAGGTATGGGAAGAATCAAAGGATGTAGGCATGGGAAGAATTCGAGAATTAGAGCATGGGAAGAATCGAGGGATTTGGCATGGGAAGGAATTCAGGGGAATTAGGCATTGGGAAGAATTCAGAGAATTAGGCATGGGAAGAATTCAGAGAATTAGGCATGGAAGATCAGGAATTAGCATGGGAAGAATCAAGGGATTAGGCATGGGAAAGAATCAAAGGATTAGGTATGGGAAGAATTCAAAGGGATTAGGCATGGGAAGAATTCAGAGAATTAGACATTGGGAAGAATCGGGGATTTGGCATGGGAAGAATTCAGGGAATTAGGCATGGGAAGAATTCAGAGAATTGACATGGAAGAATTCGAGAATTAGATATGGGAAGAATTCAGGGAATTAGGCATGGAAAAATTCAGAGAATTAGGCATGGGAAGAATTCAGAGAATTAGGCATGGAAGAATCAAGGGATTAGGCATGGGAAGAATTCAGAGATGGCTGGAAGAATCAAGGGATTAGGCATGGGAGAACAAGGATTCGGCATCGAAGAATTCAGGGAATTAGGCATCGGAAGATTCAGGGAATTAGCACGGAAGAATCAAGGGATTAGGCATGGGAAATGGCCAGAAGCTCATAATGTGAACAAAATTACCGTTAAGATCAGGCAGGTTTTATTTTTAAAATTTGATGTACAGCAAACTAATTCAACTGACTGATTTATAAGAATTGTGAAATTTAGTCTTCCATTGAAACTTCTTTCTCTGGAATGGAAATTGATTATTTGATGTAGGCGTCAGTCATAGCAGGTTGATCACTTGTGATCAGTTAGGTAATAGCTGGTAATAAAGCAACTGACCGAAAATTCACGTCCCTCTTTTATTCTCAGTCTTTATTACATTTTATTGATAAATGAACTGAATGATGAAATGGAAACCTTTCAACTTTTGAATCTTTTAACATGGAGATGGGAAATTTCTACTGATTTTTGCATCTGGCATACATAGCATGGTTCTTTGCACACACTTTGATCACTAACTCACAAGCAGGATGACAGGACAAACTCAGACCTTCACAGGACCAAATCGACCTTCACAGGACAAACTCAGACTTCACAGAACAAACTCAGACCTTCAAATGTCTGAATATTCAATTCATTCAGAGGAATTCATCTTGTATTTGATGTTGTATGTGTTATGAACTAAAAATTTTAAAAAGTATTTGTTTTGCAAACAATTTTCAAACTTGTGTGTTAGAAGGGCATGTAAAGTTGTGTAAGAAATGAACAACATTCAGTTACAGTGGAAGTGCATACAGTAATGTCACAAGTGTTGTATTAATCCTAGCTAAAACTGTACCTCAGCCTATTGTGTAAAGTGTACCTGTTACAACTGTATCATGTTACACAATGAAGTTAATTGTATAAGGCAATATAGTAACCAAATTGAAGTTACTTGTACAGGGATTTAGACTGATATTACAAATGGAGTTACTTGTACAGGATTAGAGGCAATATAGTAACTGATATCACAAATGGGATGAAAACTGTCTTATATAAGTACAATACTGAACTGTCTGTTTACAGACAAGTTCAATGTTAAGAATCCAGTTTTATGATAATGGCAGCTGTTGTATGATAGATCATATAAATGATTGAATCATATGTGTATTATATATCCAAGCTTTAGCAGTAGGCTGAAATTTGATTCAAGCATGGCATGTTACTGTACATGATAGTTAATACGTAGTGTTAATTAGCGTGTCACAGTTATAATAGAAAGTTCAATAGATCACCTGTAGGTAAACCACATCAACTATTGATCTTGATGGAGATGTGTGTAATACAGCATGTCACTAAAGTAACAAAGATTAAATGTGATGCATATAATATGCACCAGTGACTAAAGAAAATTGTCCAGGTGCTTTGTGCAGTCTATAAATAGAAAGTGAGGCAATCTGTTTCAAATTGACAGGGAGTGAAAGAGGATATTACCACACTGCAACAGAATGTCAACAACATTAAGGGATTGTGCGAACAGCTGACAGAGGATGCCGAGCCCAAATTTACTCAGACGATGTCACAGGAAGTGAGCTCACTGAACACCAAGTGGAATGAAGTGGTGTCGCTGGCGGAGGAACAGAACGCGCGACTAAAGGCCGCCCTGGAGCGCAGTCAGAGGATGTACCAGAGGATACAGGAAATGACCGAGTGGCTGGAACCCATTAAAGAGGACCTCTCCAATAAAGACTACGCTGTGGAGAGTCTGAACGACCTTCAAGTCAAGAGTAAAAAGTTCAAGGTCAGTTTCATCAGCTAAGTTAAGATCAGATCAGAGTAGTTAATGCAGAATGGAAAACATTGATTGTAAGGAGCTATAGAGCATGGACAACATTATGTGCACCTGTCTGTCCTTCAGTCTGTCTGTCCATCTGTGTCTGTCTGTCTTTCTGTCTGTCTGTGGCTGCATGCATTTTCAAGCAGCACATTACTGTTCAATGAACACTCAATCTCTTACTTTGAATGTTGTAGAATTTGCTCCTGGTTATCTTTTTTATGGTTTCTTGTTTGAATTACCGGTATTCACATGCAGTTTTAAAGTAGTTCATACTGTATGTCAGTTCTACATATGTTACATTCACTGCAATTTTGATATAGTGTAAAAAGCAATAATCAAACTGTAGTAAAAGTAAGACTGTACACAGAAGCTATATAGACCAGAAACTACAGAGCATGGATATTTGTAACTTTGCAGTTGTTATATTCTTTAATGTTTTGCTCTATAGACTTTAAAACAGGAAGTTTCGGGGAGGGAAATGGAAAATAACAAAATCAACGAGGATGCTAATGAGATGCTAAACAAAGCCCCAGCTGGGAGTCTCCAGGACCTAGCCCGGGCTTTGATGAGGATGAATGCCCTGTGGACTGATGTGTACAACAGGGTGGGCCATTACTCCCAGATCTTTTCTACTGCAGAAATTCAGTGGAAGGAGTTTAGTGGTGAGTTGATACAGAAATAAAAATACAGAAATAAAAAAAGCAGAAAGGAAACAGAAGAGGCTTGAAAAAACAAAATATATCAAAAAGAAGTTTTGTTTGCTTGATTTATTTTACATCTATTTTAGCTTATATCTTAAAGTGTTACAAAACTGAGTGAATTTAGACGGATATTAAATTGCATAAAAAATCTGTACTGGAATAAATTCAACACTTGTACAATCTGGGAAAATTGAGAATTGCAGTATGATGCCCTGATTTCTTTGTTTGCAGCATTTTTTGGATGAAGAAACAGAACGTTTGAATATTATTGGAGAGAAAAATAAGCCGCCCACGTCTTGCCAGCAGTGACGCAGAGGAAATATCAGAAGATTTAGACGTGAGATCAGTTATATTTCTGTAGCAGTATTATAAATTATTTTTAAAAAACATTTAAAATACTTATGATTTACAGAATTCAAGATGAGGAACGACTTCATTCATTGCAATTTTGTGTTGGTTTGTATCCTGCATTATTTTGTATCTTCTTGCAGGACATTGAAATTTGCCTACAGGACCACACCCTGGAGAAAAAAACTAAACTACAGGGCTTTAGGACAGGACCTCATGGCTAACTCTATCATGGTGGAGCACATTAAATCTCAGTTAGAGATATACAGCGATCGGTGGAACATCCTGGATTGTCAGGTAAACAATTTAGAGAAATACAGAAATAGGGAACATCCTAATGTCAGGTAGGATTGGCGATAGGCTTTTTATCAGAGTATCTGGTGCACAGATTCAAGCTCAATTCATTGATTGATTTTTGCTTCAGTTGCCATCCATGGGCATTTGCTATAGATGCCATCATGGGCTCTTGCTATAAATTCATATATCGGCTCTGCTACCCGATGTCATCATGGGCTCTGCCTACAGATGTTCATTATGGGTCTGTTACAAATGTCTATTATGGCCTGCTACAGGATGTCATCATGGGCTCTGCTACAAGATTAGTCATTATTGGGCTCTCTACAGATGTCTTTTATGTGCTCTGTTACAGATGTTCATCATGGGCCCTCTGCTTACAGATGTCTTTATGGCGGCTTCTGCTTACAGATGTCATCATGGGCTTGCTACAGATGTCTTTATTGGGCTCTGTTACAGATGTCATCATGGGCTCTGCATAAATTCATTTTATCGCTCTGTTACAGATGCTTTTATGGGTTTCTGCTACAGATGGTCATCATGCGGCTTGCTACAGAGTCATTATGGGCTCTGCCTTACAGGATGGTCATTGGGGCTCTGCTACAGATGTCATCATGTCTCTCCTGCAGATGTCTTATGGGCTTGACATAGGTTTTGCATTAGATTTGATAATCCATTACTGAAATACACATTTTATTTTGAAGAACATAATTTTCATGTTTACTACCTTGATAATCGTATTCCAAAAATGATATTCTCAGAGATATTTTTTACATGCTGTCTTATGGGTTACTTGATGGTACAGGCATTCGTGTCCATCTGGTCATCTGTTAGCTTTTTCATGTCTGGGTCATCTGTCTAGGACTATCAAACTTGGTCAATTGATGCACCTTGGGGCAAAGATAAATTTTGACCTACTTTTGGAATTTTACGGCCATAAATCCCAGTCGTATTGTGCACATAGTGAATCCTAAGGCTACTTGAAATTTGTCAGTTATGCGTTTTGGGAGAAAGGTGTGTCATGAACCAAAAATAGACGACTATGCTGTCAGATTGAAATTATATGGCTATATATTTAAAAATCATGTTCATGTCCCTTGAGCACTGCGAGGCCAAGGTCGAACATTAGCAGTTAATGCATTTTCGAGGGAAAGTATGTCACAACCTAAAAATAGGTCACTGTTGCCTCATTTGGAAATTGACAGAATCACAACTTGTGACTTCAATCATGTAAATATAGATATGCATCGTGTAGCTGCAGACAAGCATACATTGGCATACTGTATCATACATGTGTATTGCTGAAGAGTTTCACAAAGAAAACTGTCAGAAGTAAAGTGTTATAAAATCTTATAGTAGTTGTACGAGTAATGTGGCTGATGTGAAATACAGGGTGCCCAGATTTGTTGCGGACTTTTCTGGAGCTCTGTAGCTCTCGAATGAAATTACTGTGGGAATCATTTGAAATTTGTGGGGCCAAAATGTTTTTTTCGTTGGTAATCCAAAAATTTAATTGCTGGTTCGTGGGGACGATAAGTTTCGTGGGTAATGTGATAATAATGCGAAAGCACATAGAATTTATAAAGATTAAAAGGACAATAAACATGTTCGTGGGGATGTAATATTCGTGGGTAAGAGTGACCTACGAAAAATCCACAACATGGTGTCCCCACGAACAATGATGATATCCAACAGTATCAACTTGCTGAAAAATTATGTAGATTTGGAAGTGGATATTAATCTTGATAATCAGAAAAATTTGTTTCAGGCACGAGAGAAGATCCACAATCTAGAGCAGTCCATCAGCCAGGCTCAAGACACGGAGAGGAAGATCCTGGAGATGACCAACTGGATGTCGGATATTTCGGATCTCCTGCAGAAGAGGATTGAGGCGGATGTTGTCGCAGGTGATGTACCAGGAGAGCACGACTCTCTGAAAGAGGAATTCAAACAAAACGAGGAAATGCTGGCAGAACTGGAAGTGTATGCTGCGGACCTGGAATCACAAGGCAATGTGGAGGCCAGTGTGAGGCTGCATGAACAAATCGAACTGCTGAAGAAACATTACACTGAAGTGTCAGTCAAGTTCCGAAAGTTTCAGAGGCCGGCTGATTTTGAGCCAAAGTTTAGTCGAGTGAAGAGAGAGTTGGATAGCATCGGAGAGCAAATCCATTTGGTGGAGATTGGATCCGAGGATCCAGGGACTCTTCAAGAGAAGCTGGACATCTCGGGGTGGGTGAGTTAATCTCATTGTCCTTCAGAAGCTGGACATCTCAGTGGTAAGTAATCTCATTTGCCTCAGAAGCTGGACATCTCGGGGTGAGTATCTCATTGTCCTCAGAAGCTGGACATCTCGTGGTGAGTAATCTCATTTCCTCGAAGCTGGACATCCGGTGGTGAGTTATCTCATTGTCCTCAGGAAGCTGGACATCTCGGTGGTGAGTTATCTCATTGTCCCGAAGCTGGACATCTCGGTGGTGAGTCAATCTCATTGTCCTCAGAAGCTGGAACATCTCGGTGTGAGTTATCTCATTGGTCCTCAGAGTGGACATCGTCGGTCGTTGAGTTTATCCATTGTTCCTCAGAAGCTGGACATCCTCGGGTGAGTTATCTCATTGTCCTCAACCAATTTGAAAACGAAAAATCTACGTTCATGTTTTGGTATGAATTTCAAACAGTGCATTTTATCATTATCTTTAATCGGTAATTTTTCTTGCTTCAAAAAAGAGATTCTTTCTGCCGCATATGGGTGATATGCACTTATTTCCAAAAGTCTGTGGGAAGCTTTATGCATAACAATGAATAAGTGCATGTTATTTATAGGCAGTAGATTGCATCTTTAACAATTGATGTATTGGGATGATGTGAAACATACTAGAATGCATGCACAGGTGCTAACTGTTCATTACAGAATTCATTCTGTAAACCAAGTGTAGACTGACTCAGACCGAAATAAAGTGACAGTAAGTTCACAATGCTGTAAAAAATAAATATCTCTCGGCAGGTCATGCCATGTGACATCACAATGAAACAGTGCAATAGATATTGTTAATTGAAAATTTTCAAATATGTTGTATGTGATATAGTGTTGGAAATATTTCAATATTCAATGTTTTTGGCAAACTTTGCTCTGAATTTGTTCGATCACTTAATTTTCATATTAATCTGATTATAGTCACCAGATTTTAATCTATGACATGTGGAACAATAATTCTAGTAATAAGTTAAGACCTTGAAATCCCCATGAATAATTACAAACAGTTTAAATAAAAAAGAAGAAAATCAATCATGCATAACCAATGGCTATGCACAAGTACAAGATGAGGACTTTTCAACAAAAGAAACCATAAATTTTACAAATCAGATTGGGAAAGCTACAATTTATTATTCTGTCTTTTTTATAATTGATTTTCATTGGTGAAAAATACCATGACGTGTGATTTTTATGTCCCCAGAATCAAGTCTTCGATTTGATTCTGGGGCATATAGTTTTTGTCTTGTCTGTTTGTCGTCCGCAATAAAAACTTACATTGGTTCATAATTTTGAATGGCAAGTGATGGACTTTTATATTACACATGCGTGTTCCTTATGACAAGCCCTTTCTACTGGTACCAAATTTTTTTGACCTCCTGACCTTAACCTTGAAGTTTGACTTACTTTTCAAAACTTCACATTGGCCATAACTATTGAATGTAAAGTGATAGGACTTTCATATTTCGCATGTGAATTTTTATGACATACCTTTCCACTGGTACTAACACTTTTGACCTTGACGA
>CAJDSM010000151.1:16362-44916 GCA_903981925.1 Ostrea lurida
AATTAGGCATGGGAAGAATCAAGGATTAGGCATGGGAAGATCAAGGGATTAGCATGGGAAGAATCAAGGATATGGCATGGGAAGAATCAAGGGATTAGGCCATGGGAAGAATCAAAGGATAGGCATGGGAAGAATTCACGAGAATAGGCATGAAGAAATTCAGAGAATATAGGCAGTGAGAATCAAGGAATTAGGCATGGAAGAATTTTAGGGAAGTTAGGCATGGGAAGAATTCAAGACAATAGGCATGGGAGAATTCAGGGAATTAGCAGGGAAATGCCAGAAGCTCATAATTGTGAACAAAAATCTACCTTAGATCGGAGGTGTTATTTTTAAAATTTTTTATGTGACGGCAAACTAATTCAACTGACTGATATGTAAGGAATAATTTGAATTTAGTCTTACATGAAGACTTCTTTCTCTGGAATGGAAATTTGATTATTTGATGTAGGCGTCAGTCAATAGCAGGTTGATCAACTTGTGATCAGTTAGTAATAGCTGGTAATTAAAGCAACTGACCGAAAATTCACGTCCTCTTTTATATATCGGTCTTTGTTACATTTCATGATAAAATGAGCTGAAGATGAAATTGGGAACCTTCAACTTTTTGTCTTTTTAACATGGAGATGGGAAATTTCTAGCTGTTTTTGCAATTCTGGCATTCGTACATGTTCTGCACACATATTTGATCACTGAACCACAAGCAGGATTGACAGGACAAAATCAGACCTTCAAATGTCTGAATATTTAATTCAGTTCAGAGGAATTCATTTGTATTTGATGTTGTATGTGTCTATGAACTAAAATTTTTAAAAGTGTTGTTTGCACAATTTCAAAAAACTTTTGAACAAATCTTGTGTTAGGAGAAATGGCATGTAAGTCTGTGTAAGAAATGAACAACATTCAGTGCAATGTAAGTGCATACAGTAATGTCACAAGTGATTGTATTAATCCTAGCTAAACTTAACCCAGCCTATTGTCGTAAAAGGATGTACCTGTTACAAGTTACACAATGAAAAGTTAAATGTATAAGAATATAGAACTGGTATCACAATTTGAAGTTTACTTTTACGGGATTTAGAGGGCAGATAGTAACTGATACACAAATTGAGGTAGCTTGTACGGGATTAGAGGGCAGCTAATAGTAAACTGATATCACAATGAAGTTACTACGGATGTAGAGAGCTGTTTAGTAACTATGTCACTAATGAAGTTACTTGTACGGGATTAGAGGCGCTTATAGTAATATTAACAATGAAGTACTTGTACGGGATTAGAGGCAATATAGTAACATGATATCCAAATTGAAGTTACTTGTACCGGGATTATGAGGCAATTAGTAAACTGAATATCACAAATGGAAGTTACTTTACGGCATTAGAGCGGCAGTATAGGTAAACTTGATATTCACTAATGGGATGAAACTGATAGCACAATACTGAAACTGTCATGTTTTACAAGGACAAGTTCAATGTAAGGAATCCAGTTTTATGATAATGGCAGCTGTTGTATGATTAGATCATATAAATGATGAATCATATGTGTATTATATATCCAAGCTTTAGCAGTAGCTGAATTGATTCAAGCATGGCATGTTACTGTAATATTAGTTAATATGTAGTGTTAATTAGCGTGTCACGTTATAATAGAAAGTTGCAATAGATCACCTGTAGGTAAACCACATCAAGCTATTGACCTAACTGGAGACTGTGTGTAATACAGCATGTCACTAAGTAACAGAGATTTAATGTGATGCTATAATATGCACCAGTGACATAAAGAAAATTGCTGCAGTGCTTTGTCAGTCTATAAATAGAAAGTGAGGCAAATCTGTTTCAAATTGACAGGAGTGAAAGAGGATATTACACACTGCCACAGAATGTCAACAACATAAGGGCTTGTTGAACAGCTGGAACAGAGAGATGCCGAGCCAAATTTACTCAGACGATTCACAGGAGAAGTGAGGCTCACTCAACACAAGTGGAATGAAGTGTGTCGCGGCTGAGGAACAGAACATCGCGACTAAGGCCGCCCTTGGAGCGCGTCAGAGGATGTACCAGAGGATACAGAATGGACCAGTGGCTGGAACCCATTAAAGAGGACCTCTCCCATAAAGACTACGCCGTTGGGAGAGTCTGAATGACCTTTCAAGTTCAAGAGTGAAAAAGTTCAAGGTCATTACATGCAGTTGAGTGAAGATCAGATTAGAGTTAGTAATGCAGAATGAAAACATTGATTGTAGGAGCTATAGAGCAGGACAAGATGATGTGCACTGTCTGTCTTCAGTCTGTTCTGTCCATCTGTGTCTGTCTGTCTTTCTGTCTGTCTGTGGCTGCATGCATTTTCAAGCAGCACATTACTGTTCAATGAACACTCAATCTCTTAATTTGAATGTTGTAGAATTTGCTCCTGGTTATCTTGTTTTATGGTTTCTTGTTTGAATTACCGGTATTCACATTGCAGTTTAAAGTAGTTCATACTGTTATGTCAGTTCTACATAATGTTACATTCACTGCAATTTTGATATAGTGTAAAAAGCAATAATCAAAAACTGTAGTAAAAGTAAGACTGTCACAGAACTATATAGACCAGAAACTACAGAGCATGGAATTTGTAAGCTTATGCAGTTGTTATATTCTTTTAATCTTTTTCTTCTATAGACTTTAAAACAGGAAAGTTTCGGGGAGGGGAAATGAAATAACAAATCAACGAGATGCAATGGAGATGCTAAACAAAGCCCCAGCTGCGGAGCTCCAGGACCTAGCCCGGGCTCTGATGAGGATTGAACGCCCTGTGGACTGAGTGTACAAGGGTGGGCCATTAACTCCAAGATCTTTTCTACTGCAGAAATTCAGTGGAGGAGTTTAGTGGTGAGTTGATACAGAAATAAAAGAAGGTCAGAAAGAAACAGAGAGGCTTGAAACAACAAAATATATCCAAAAAAGGAAAGTTTTGTTGCTTGATTATTTACATCTATTTTAGCTTATATTCTTAAGAGGGTACAAAACTGATGTGAATTAAGGACGGTATTAAATTGCATATAAAAAAATTGAACTTGGAATAAATTCAACACTTTGACAATATGGGCAAATTGAGAATTGGCGGATGATGCTGATTTCTTTGTTTGCAGCAATTTTTGGATGAGAAACAGAACGTTTGATTATTGGAGAGAAAAATAAACGCCCAGTCTAGCCAGCAGTGACCAGAGAGAAATATCAGAAGATTTAGACGTGAGTCAGTTATTTCTGTAGCAGTATTATAATTATTTAAAAAAACCATTTAAAAATCTTATGAGTACAGAATTCAAGATTGGAGGAACGACTTCATTCATTTGCATTTTGTCGTGGTTTGTATTCTGCATTATTTGTAATCTTTCTGCAGGACATTGAAATTTGCCGTACAGGACCACACCCTGGGAGAAAAAAGACTAAACTACAGGGCTTAACAGACTCAATGGCTAACTCTATCATGGTGGAGCACATTTAAATCTCAGTTGAGATTATACAGCGGATCGGTGGAACATCCTGGATTGTCAGGTAAACAATTAGATATATACAGCGATCGGTGGAATATTCCTGGATTGTCAGGTAACAATTAGATATATACAGAAGATAAGTGGAACATCGGAATGGGCAGGTAAAACGATAGAGAAATACAGAAATAGGTAACATCCTTAATGTCAGATGTCATTATGGGTCTCCTGCAGAGTCTTTATGGGCTTGGAATATAGTATCATCATAGGTTTTGCATTAGATTTGATAATCCATTACTGAAATACACATTTTATTTTGAAGAACATAATTTTCATGTTTACTACCTTGATAATCGTATTCCAAAAATGATATTCCAGAGATATTTTTTACATGCTTCTTATGGGTTACTTCCGATGGTGACAGGGTCATGTCGTGTCCCATCTGTGTCATTCTGTTAGCTTTTTCATGTCATGGGTCAATCTGTCTAGGACTATCAAACTTGGTGAATTGAGTGCACCGTGGGGCAAAGGAAATTTTGACCACTTTGGAATTTTAGCAGAGCCATAATCTCCCAATCGTATGCTGCACATGAGTTGAATCTAAGGCTACTTCGAAATTTTGTTCAGTATGCGTCTTGCGGAGAAGGTGCTGTCATGAACCAAGAATAGACAGGCGACATCACTGTCAGATTGAAATATCATATGGCTGATTATATTTAAATCAGGTCTATGTCCCTTGAAGCACTGCAGAGGCCAAGGTCAACATTGGAGCAGTTTAATTGCATTTTCGAGGGGAAAAGTATGTCAGCAACCTAAAAACTTAGGTCACTTTGTCCTCATTTGTGAAATTGACAGGAATACGAACTTGTGACTTCAATCACTGTAATAGTATAGATAGCATCGTGTAGCTGCAGATACAAGCATACATTGGCCACTGTATCATACATGTTATTGCTGAAGCAGTTTCACCAAAGAAAACTGTCAGAAGTAAAGTTATATAAATCTTTAGTAGTTGTACAGTAATGTCGGAGATGTGAAATACAGGGTCGCCAATTTGGACGGACTTTTCTGGAGCCTGTAGCTGCTCAATGAAATACCTGGGATCATTTAATTTTGGGGCAAAGTTTTATTCGTTGGTATCAAATTAATTGCTAGTTCGGGGACGAAAGTTTGTGAGGTAAATTAAATATGCGAAGCTTACAAGAATTTATAAAGTCTAAATCATAAGACTATTTCAGTAGGATGATTAAATATCGTGTAAAATGACTACGCTAAAAATCCACTTAACATGAGAAAATGCTATGCGCCGCAAAAATGTTTCTCTTATACGTATCATACTTGCTGAAAAATTATGTAATTTGGAAAGTGGATTATTAATCTTGATAAACAAGAGAAGAATTTGTTTCAGGCCGCGAGAGAAGATCCAAATCTAGAGCATGTCCATCAGCCGGCTCAAGACCACCGAGAGAGAAGATCCAAGATGACAACTGGATGTCGGATATATTTCGGATCTAACACAGACAAGGATTGAGGCGGGATGTTGTCGCAGGTGATGTAACCAGGAAGCACACTCTCTGAAGAGGAATTAAACAAACGAGGAAATGCTGGCAGAACTGGAAGTGTATGCTGCGGACCTGGAATCACAAGGCAATGTGGGGCCAGTGTGAGCTGCATGAACAAATCGAACTGCTGAGAAACATTACACTGAAGTGTCAGTCAAGTTCCGAAAGTTTCAGAGGCCGGCTGATTTTGAGCCCAAAGTTAGTCGAGTGAAGAAGAGTTGGATAGCATCGGAGAGCAAATCCATTGGTGTAGATTGGATCCGAGGATCCAGGGACTCTTCAAGAGAAGCTGGACATCTCGGTGGGTGAGTTAATCTCATTGTCCTCGAAGCTGGACATCTCGGTGGTGAGTAATCTCATTGTCCTCGAAGCTGGACATCTCGTGTGAGTATTCATTGTCCTCAAGAATCTCATAGTCCTCCTGGACACTCGGTGGTGAGTTATCTCATTGTCCTCAGAATGGACATCTCGTTAGTTTTCTTGTCGAGTGGAATCGGTGTCTGAGTATCTCATTTGTCCTAACTAAATCTGGAGGAGTATCTCATTGTCCTCAGAGTGGACATCGTCGGTGTGAGTTTATCCTTGTCTCAGAAGCTGGAATCTGGGTGAGTATCCATGTCCTCAACCAATTTGAAAAGAAAAATCTACGTTCATGTTTGTTATGAATTTTTCAAACAGTGCATTTTAATTCATGATCTTTAATGGTAATTTTTGCGTTCAAAAAAGAGATTCTTTCTGCCGCATATGGGTGATATGCACTTATTTCCAAAGTCTGTGGGAAGTCTTATGCATAACAATGATAAGTGCATGTTATTTATAGGCATAATTGCATCTTTAACAATTGATGTATTGGATGATGTGAAACATACTAGAATGATGCACAGTGCAACTGTTCATTACAGAATTCATTCTGTAAACCAAGGTAGACTGACTCAGACCGAAATAAGTGACAGTAAGTTCACAATGCTGTAAAAAATAATATCTCTCGGCGGTCATGCCATGTGACATCACAATGAAAACAGTGCAATAAATATTGTTAATTGAAAATTTTCAAATATGTTGTATGTATATTAGTGTTGGAAATATTTCAATATTCAATGTTTTTGGCAAACTTTGCTCTGATATTTTTCGATCACTTAATTTTCATATTAATCTTGATTAAGTCACCAGATTTTAATCTATGACATGTGGAACAATAATTCTAGTAATAAGTTAAGACCTTGAAATCCCCATGAATAATTACAAACAGTTTAAATAAAAAAGAAGAAAATCAATCATGCATAACCAATGGCTATGCACAAGTACAAGATGAGGACTTTTCAACAAAAAGAACCATAAATTTTACAAATCAGATTTGGGAAAGCTACAATTTATTATTCTGTCTTTTTTATAATTGATTTTCATTGGTGAAAATACCATGACGTGTGATTTTTATGTCCCCAGAATCTTCGATTTTGAATTCTGGGGCATATAGTTTTTGGTCTGTCTGTTTGTCTGTCCGCAAAAAACTTAACATGGATCATAATTTTGAATGGCAAGTGATGGACTTTTATATTACACATGCGTGTTCCTTATGACAAGCCCTTTCTACTGGTACCAAATTTTTTTGACCTCCTGACCTTAACCTTGAAGTTTGGACTTACTTTTCAAAAACTTTCACATTGGCCATAACTATTGAATGGTAAGTGATAGGACTTTCATATTTCGCATGTGAATTTTTTATGACATACCCTTTCCACTGGTACTAACACTTTTGACCTTGACCTTGAAGTTTTCAAAAACTTTTAACATTGGCCATAACTTTGAATGGTCAGTGATAGACTTTTCAAATTTCAGTTGTGTAAGCCTTTTGGTAAGCCCCTTCCACTGGCATGTGGAATCCGGGGGCATCAGTGTTTCACAAACACATTTAGTTTTGGATGAATTGTTTAAATGTTTAGTATGGTTTGAATTTTTGTGATTTTTTCATCGTAAGTTGATTATGCTTTATTTATAGATTAATGACATTTTGCACTGTAGAGTCACATGACTGATACTGTAATCTCATGTGTTATGTGACACTAAATAAAAAAAGGGGGGGGGGGGTAACTCAGAAGTATTACATATTCTGCACATCATCAAATGAAATAATAACTCAGTATTCACTATTGATATAGGTTTTGGTGACATAGCAACAGATATAGTACGGGTCATTTTCATTCAGTATTCATCTTGCCATATTTGCTGACATTTTTAAATTTATGATGTGCTTATTAAAGACCTAGAGAGAATATTTATGATATTATAAATCATTTTAGAGGTACACTATATTTGGATTTCCCTCAAAAGATTACAATGCAAACAAATGATAAGATCCGTAGAATCATAGGGCATTTAGGGTCTAGCATGAGCGTATAATTACTAGAGACAGACTGCTCTCTTTATAACATGCAGTAAGGCTCCTAACATTTACAAATGTGTTTTCTAAACATTTATTTTGTAAGGAGGATGCTTTTGTGCTTATTTAGGACAGTTGAATTTAATACCACTAAGTATATGTATGTATATTTTCATTAAAAAGATATGGAAAATGTTGATTGTTTAATTATCAGTGAATATTTTCTGGAAGAAATTGTATACTTTTATAGGTTTGTCGTTATTTGTAGAAATTTTACCGTACGATGAGTGAGTTAAAACCTGAAGTGGAACATGTCATCAAATCGGGGCGACAAATCGTAGAGAAACAGCAGGTGGAATTCCCTGACAAATTAAACCAACAGATGGATGCCTTAAAACAGCAGTACAATGATCTAGGGGGCCAGGTAAGCTTTAGGCTTAGCTGTTGATACTCCTGAAGCAGTTGTTTAATTATTTTGGGGGGGGGGGGGGGGGGGGTTAGACTTAGCCATGTGTTAACTGTAAACAGCTGTACATTGATTTAGGGGGCCTTCCCAAGATTTACGAGAACTTCATAGTTGCGAATCTCTGGTCATTAACCAGTCTTGGAATGTATGCTATATACATGTATAATGAAAAAGGCTTGATCACAAAAAGGTTAGCTATGTGATAAATCTTTGAAATGTTGTCCAATGATTGGGGAGGTGGAGGGGGAGGGGCGGCAGGGCTAGGGCTTATAATTCTATAGCCATGTCACCGTGCCCAAGTCCACATTAGGGTCGTCGAGTGGTGCACACCGGGGGTTATGGAGTTTGAAGCGAGAAAATGGAGGGAAGTTGACCTGATTAGCTTTTATACAGCAATTAAGTTAAAAGTTGTCAAATTTGTATGTACCATGGAACACAGTGATCTCTCCTCTTACTTTTACTCGTTTCACACCTCGCAATTCGGTTCAGAAGTGCATGAACACTTCAACAATATTTGACAACACTAATGCGGCGAGCAGATTTACTCGCTTATGGATGAAAAAAATCCGATATTCTAATATTTGCGTAGCCTGACTTCTATGATTGCTTTTTTAAACGTTAGTTACATCAGACACAGTTGTTTGTATGAATTTCGCTTCAAATAAACGACAAAACTTGTTTTTAGTATGTGCCACGCGGGGTGAGGAGTTTGGTGGGATGAAGGTAGTGGGAGACATTACCAATAACAGATTGACATTCAACTTCGGACATCTTTTTGCTACCCTTTTATTCAAAGATACAAAAAACAAATTCCGTGTATCTTGGTGTGATTTTTTTTGGCAGATCTTCTAGTTCAAAAGCTAAAGTTACTACAGCTTGTACAATAAGAGATATAAGCTCCTAAAGATAGAAATCCTGTAGAAGAATGTTTTTTTTTATCCTATCAAAATCCTATCATTATCCTATGGGAGAAAAAATCCTATAGGAAAAAAGCTCCTATGATTTTCAATAGGATGATTAATCCTATAGAAAATGAATTAGAATTAAATGTCCCAAATAAATATAGTCCTCACTAATACTAATAATTGATTTTTTGAAATTACGCTTAGTTCAATTTTCTTGTAATTCCTCACCTCATGATTTTTATCTAACATTTGTAAGATAATTTCACACTTCTGCCACACCTTTTTGTATTGAAAATCTGAAGAACAATTTTACAAATTAATGTGGCCTAATTGGACACTAGGGTCAGTGTGGGAAACAGGAATGGGCAAATGATTTACCTAGACCTTAGCTATTCAGTAACTCTATTTAAACAGCATTACAATGATGTAGGGACAGGTAAGCTTATGTGTGTGTAATGTCAGCAGCTCTACATTGATGTAGAGGGCAGTTAGCTGTGTGATTTTCTAACGTTGTTGTAGTGCTGTATTTAATCTTTGTCAAACAGAATCAGATGTTTCTCAGATCATCTCAGGTCAAGGTCATACATTCAAACTTTGTGAAGTTGATTGAAATTGAAGCTTTCTTGAAATGTTTTGCCCTGTCTAGGTAACTAAAGGCAAGTCCTCGCTGGAGAAAGCTCTGAAGTTGGCCAAGAAGTTAAAGAAGGAGACGACCACCGTGAGAGATTTCCTGGACTCGGTGAACAAAGATCTGGATACCAAGGAGGCTACACCCGGAGTCCGGAATCTGGATACAGATCTTCTTATGTCAAGGTGGGGATTTAAAGACCTGTACAGAAGCATCATATTGTGTATTGCATCTCAATTATGTTTTTTTTTTTCAATTTATAAATAACTTACTTATAGTCTGTGCAAGATGAGATGCAGAAGAGGGTGTCTATGTTGTCGACGATGCGTGAACTGGTGAACCAGATCCAGGATCTGTCGGAGGACAAGGAGCTGCCAGAGGCCGTCACGCACGTAGACGAACTGTGTAACGAGTGGGACAACCAGCCAAACGCCTGACCGTCAAAACGAGAAGCCTTATCGGTATGTTGTAGGAATTACGACCGTCAAACAAGAATGCTTATCGGTATGTGTGTAGGAATTATGACCGTCAAACGGAGAAGCCTTATCGGTATGTGTGTAGGAATTGATGCCGCAAACGAGAAGCCTTATCGTATGTGTGTAGGAATTACCACCGTCAAACAAGAATGCTTATTGGTATGTGTGTAGGGATTGATCTGAGTTTATTTACTGGTACATCGTTAGCTCGCCCGAGTCATTCTATGATTCAGGTGAGCTGCAGTAGATGAAGTCAGGGTAGCCCCCGCCCCCCAGGGCAAGAAGTCAGGGGTAGCCCCCTGGGCAAAAAGTCGGGGTAGCCCCCAGGGCAAGAAGTCAGGGTACCCTCAGGGCAAGAAGTCAGGGTAGCCCCCGCCCCCCAGGGCAAGAAGTCAGGGTAGCCCCCAGGGCAAAAAGTCGGGGTAGTCCCCAGGGCAAGAAGTCAGGGTAGTCCCCAGGGCAAGTCAGGGTAGCCCCACTAAGGGCAAGAAGTCAGGTAGCCCCCAGGGCAAGAAGTCAGGGTAGCCCCCGCCCCCCAGGGCAAGAAGTCAGGGTAGCCTCCAGGGCAAAAAGTCGGGGTAGCCCCCAGGGCAAGAAGTCAGGTAGCCCCCAGGGCAAGAAGTCAGGGTAGCCCCCGCCCCCCAGGCAAGAAGTCAGGGTAGCCCCCAGGGCAAAAAGTCAGGGTAGCCCCCAGGGCAAGAAGTCAGGGTAGCCCCCAGGGCAAGAAGTCAGGTAGCCCCCAGGGCAAGAAGTCAGGGTAGCCCCCAGGGCAAGAAGTCAGGGTAGCCCCCAGGGCAAGAAGTCATGGTAGCCCCCAGGGCAAAAAGTCGGGGTAGCCCCCAGGGCAAGAAGTCAGGGTAGTCCCCACTAGGGCAAGAAGTCAGGGTAGCCCCCAGGGTAAAAAGTCGGGGGTAGCCCCAGGGCCAGAAGTCAGGGTAGCCCCCAGGGCAAGAAGTCAGGGTTAGGAGATTTGGGGTAAAAAATGAGTGGTGATTGAAATATGTTTTCTGTTTTGTTGCTGAATTCCGATTTAAAGTAAATGTGTATTATTTAAAGAAAGATGAGGAATGCTCACCAAGTTTGCTGCCTGTATATCATTAGGTATTGAATACATTATGCTGCTAAGCAAGGTTGACATTATTGCCAAATTGAAGGACTTCAATACTTTGCTGTGGATGCTCAGGTGACCAGTGAGGCCTGTGGGCCTTTGATGTAAAAAGGTTTAGTCTTTACAAGAAAATGTTTGTAAACAACATTCTAGCATTGGTAGAATGATAAAGAATGGATGTAAATTATGGGCATATTTTACCTTTGAAGGAGGCGACCCTTGATAGCTCGAACTTTTATCTCTCAAACTGGTCAGGGGTAGATAATTAATCGTTTGATTGGTCTTGTAAGCCCTATACAGTATCAATGACTTGTGGTGGGATTAGATACATGTAATTAATTGCGCAGTTTTAATGATGACTGGATAGCTGCACTATGCGATGTAATTTTCCAAAGCTTTACTTGAATAGACAATGAGACAGTAAAACTTTTTAAATTAATGATTTAAAGACATACATGTTGATGAATGAAAAATACGAAGGAACATGGGTCAGAACTGTAGGATGTTGTGAATATACAATCTCGGAACCGAAATGGTTATACCTTTAATTTCTGGGTTTAATTGAACCTTCGATCTCTCGAACTCTAGATCTCTCAAAGCTTTGAACTTTGAGTTATCCAGTCATTTGATGCTAACATGTAATGGAGGGTAATGAAAATAACTAGAAATTTACCATTGTACTTTTCTTGTAAAATTTAAACAGGATGATATCAACACTCTGGAAGTCCTCTTTGTGGATTTCCAGACCTCGCTGATGAAAGTCAAAGAATGGCTCACCAAAGCCGAGAGCACGTTAGGGGCACATGAGCAGCTTCCTGTTTACCAACAAATGTCTGACTACGAAAAAGAAAAAATCCACCGACTGCAGGCCGAGATCAATGACCTGGTGGGTCAGGTGGAGGAGGTGCGAGACTCGGCTCTCAGTCTCATGAACAAGAGTGACCACTACAGTGCTATGGTGGAACCAGAGCTCACTCATCTCAACCAGCGCTGGGAAGACATCAGACAAAGGGTAAAGGTCAGTGTGCATGTGTAATCAGACAAAGAAGTCAGTGTGTGGTAGAAGCGTGGCTTTCACTCACTAACAGTATGTAGGCTGGCTTTCCACTGCACTAACGAGTGTAGTGGTTTCAACTGTAAGTGTAGGGCGTGGCTTTCACTGTAGTGGTAGCGTGGCTTTCCTACTGTAGTGTAGGCGTGGCTTTCACGTGTACTAACAGTAGTGTAGGCGTGGCTTTCACTGTAGTGTAGGCGTGGCTTCACTGTTACTAACAGTAGTGTAGGCGTGGCTTTCACTGTAGTGTAGGCGTGGCTTTCACTGTTCAGTGTAGCGTGGCTTTCACTGCACTAACAGTAGTGTAGGGTGGCTTTCACTGTAGTGTAGGCGTGGCTTTCACTGTACTAACGTAGTGTAGGCGTGGCTTTCACTTAGTGTAGCTGTGGCTTTCACTGAACTAACAGTAGTGTAGGCGTGGCTTTTCACTTGTAAGTGTTAGGCGTGGCCTTTCACTAGTAGTGTAGGCTGTGGCTTTCACTGCACTAACAGTAGTGTAGGCGTGGCTTCACTGTAGTGGTAGCGTGCTTTCACTGCACTAACAGTAGTGTAGGCGTGGCTTTCACTGTATGTAGCTGGCTTTCACTGCGACTAACAGGTGTAGTGGCTTTATGGGTGTAGCGTGGCTTCACTGTACTAACAGTAGTGTTAGGCGTGGCTTTCACTGTAGTGTAGGCGTGGCTTTCTACTAGTATGTAGGCGTGGCTTTCACTCACACCAATGTACTAACAGTAGTGTAGGCGTGGCTTTCACTGTAGTGTAGGCGTGGCTTCACTAGTAGTGTAGGCCGTGGCTTTTCACTGTAAGTGTAGGCGTGGCTTTCACTGTAGTGTAGGCGTGGCTTTCACTGACTAACAGTAGTGTAGGCGTGGCTTTCACTGTAGTGTAGGCGTGGCTTCACTGCGTTAGGTGTAGGTGTAGGCTTCACTGTAGTGTAGGCGTGGCTCACTGACTAACAGTAGTGTAGGCGTGGCTTTCACTGTACTAACAGTAGTGTAGGCGTGGCTTTTCACTGTTAGTGTAGGCGTGGCTTCACTTAGTGTAGGGTGGCTTTCACTGTAGTGTAGCGTGGCTTCACTGTAAAAGTGTAGGCGTGGCTTTCACTGTACTAACAGTAGTGTAGGCGTGGCTTTCACTGTAGTGTAGGCGTGGCTTGTCACTGTAGTGTAAGGTTGGCTTCACTGACTAACAGTAGTGTAGGCGTGGCTTTCACTGTAGTGTAGGCTGTGGCTTTCACTTAGTGTAGGCGTGGCTTTCACTGTACTAACAGTAGTGTAGGCGTGGGCTTTCACGTTAGTTGTAGGCGTGCTTACTTGCCGTATGTAGCTGACTTATCAGTAGTGTAGGCTGGCTTTCACTGTATGTAGGTGTGGCTTTCACTGTAGTTGTAGGTGTGGCTTTCACTGTACTAACAGTTAGCGTGCTTATCACTGTAGTGTAGGTGTGGCTTCACTTACTAACAGTAGTACTAGCGGATGGCTTTCACTGTTAGTGTAGGCGTGGCTTTCACTGTAAGTGTAGGCGTGGCTTTCACTACTAACAGTAGTGTAGGCGTGGCTTTCACTGTAGTGTAGGCGTGGCTTTCACTGTACTAACAGTAGTGTAGGCGTGGCTTTCACTTACTAACAGTAGTGTAGGACGTGGCTTTCACTGTACTAACAGTAGTGTAGGCGTGCTTTTCACTGTAGTGTAGGCGTGGCTACTAGCTGTAGGCTACAGTATGTAGGCGTGCTTTCACTGTAGTGTAGGCGTGGCTTCACTGTAGTGTAGGCGTTGGCTTTCACTGTACTAACAGTAGTGTAGGCGTGGCTTTCACTGTAGTGTAGGATGTTAGCTTATTGTGCTAGTCACTGACTAACAGTAGTGTAGGCGTGGCTTTCACGTAGTGAGGGCTTTCACTGCACTAACAGTAGTGTAGGCGTGGCTTTCACTGTAGTGTAGGCGTGGCTTTCACGTACTAACAGTAGTGAGGCGTGGCTTTCACTGTAGTGTTAGGTTGTGGCTTCACTGCTAGTTGTAGCGTGGTATCACTGTACTAAACCAGTAGTGTAGGCGTGGCTTTCAAAACTGTACTAACAGTAGTTGTAGGTACGTGGCTTTCACTGCACTAAGTAGTTAGGCGTGGCTTTCACTGTACTAAACAGTAGTGTTAGACGTGCTTCACTTTAGTGTAGCGTGGCTTTCACTGTACAGTAGGTAGGCGTCTTCACTGTACTAACATAGTGTAGGCGTGGCTTTCACCTGTACTAACAGGTAGTGTAGACGTTGGCTTCACTTTAGGTGTGGATTGTAGAGCTGTGGCTTTCACTTGTACTAACAGTAGTGTAGGCGTGGCTTTCACACTTAGTAGTGTAGGCGTGGCTTTCACTGTACTAACATAGTGTAGGTGCTTCACTGGAGTGTGGCGTTGCTTCACTGTAGTGTAGGGGCTTTCACTGTAGTGTAGCGTGGCTTTCACTGTACTAACAGTAGTTAGGCGTGCTTCACTGTTTAGTGTAGGCGTGGCTTTCACTGTACTAACTAGAGTTAGACGTGGCTTTCACTTGTAGTGTAGGCGTGGCTTTCACTGTTACTAACAGTAGTGTAGGCGTGGCTTTCACTGTACTAACAGTAGTGTAGGCGTGGCTTTCACTGTACTAACAGTAGTGTAACGTGCTGGTCACTGTAGTTAGCTGGCTTTCACTGCTACATGAACAGTATGTAGGCGTGGCTTCACTGTACTAACAGTAGTTGGCGTGGCTTTCACTGTACTAACAGTAGTGTATGACGTTGGCTTTCACTGTAGTTAGGCGTGGCTTTCACGTATAAGTAGTGTAGCGTGTCTTTCACTTAGGCACGTGCTTTACACGTATGTAGCGTTCTTCAGTAGTCGTAGTAGCTGGCTTCACTTACTAACAGTAGTGTAGCAGTGGCTTTCAATGTAGTGTAGGCGTGGCTTTCACTGTAGTTTAGGCGTGGCTTTGATCTCCGTATTTACAGTAGTGGTAGCGTGTCTTTCTCTGCATTACAGTAGATAATACAGGCTGCTTGATGGATAGATGGCTAGGAAATGATTTTCTAGCATTTTAAAAAGAATGCCTTTGCTTGAGAAGGAAAATCAGTGGTGTGTGAACAAATCTTTTTAAAATTTCAGAAAAGAACTTGTTTAGGAAAATTTGACATAAGTTTACATTGAAATATACCTGGATGCTGTTTTTGTGGATGACAATACAAGCATGTGAACATAAATATGCATGTACCTTTACATTGTACATATGTATATAATTTAATTTTACTTGTTCAAGCAATTTTGATTAGCTGAAACAGATTGCGCCAACTCAATTATTTTGTATAATCTCTTGCTCTTTGTGACGTCCTAGAATGACGTCCAATGCATTTGACGTTGTTTCTACTTTGTTGTTCGTCCCCTCATGCAAAATTCTAATTATCTCACAAGTTATTCATCACATAACGTTAAATGCAAATTTCTGAATTAAATTTTAAGGAATGAAGCTAATTTTGACCAAGGTTATCGATATAATCTAACTTGGTGCAGTTTACGCTAAATATAATCCGCTTTGCGTTATAAGCGTAAACTGCACCAAGTTAGATTATATCATATAACGTAAGTCAAAATTAGCTTCATCCTTAAAATATATCTGTTTCTAACAACTGCTTTATTTCTTTACTTTCAGCAGAAACAGGACCAACAGGTAAATGAAGGGAATATTTCCATGGAAATCACCAAGACAACAGTAATGGAGGTATCCCAGAGTTCCATGACATCGTCTGCTTCTGCTGCTGGTGAAGTAGATGATGGAGAATTCCAGGAACAGTATGATAGAGTTATGAAGGAGGTCATCGTCCTTGACAACAGCCTTATCAACAAAGGTCAAGTAACAGCTGATGACTTGACAGGAAGACCAGAGGAAAAAACCGGGGTAAATTTCAAATTTATCTCAATTTCTGATTGAAGTCATATATACTTTTAATTGAACTATTGGATTTTGATATAATGTAGACAACATTTAAATACTATTGACAACTTTCGCGTCATTGGCATCATAAATTAGATTTATTGATATTTCATATTATATGTGTGACTTGCAGCTGCTTGAAGAAGAAGTGAATAATCTACAGTTGGATGTGTCCACTATTGCTGACCAGGGTAGACTGCTGGCCCACCAGATTGACCTGGATGATCATGACAAAGCTATCCGGATCTACCGACAGGTGGAAGACATGAAGGTTAGGAATATTCAAATTCGGAATATAAGGGAGATAACTCTTAATGGAGATTATATACATAAATTTGTTTATAACTTGCTTTTGTTTGTTTATTGTTTTTGAAATAAATGGAAATACTAAAAGATAAAACCACAGAAAGTTAAATTATGTCATACAGCATCATTTCTTCATAGTATTGAAATGCATGTGTGACTACTTTTGTAATTTTAGGTTTATGAGTAACTTAATTGATTCCATGTGCCAGAAACACTTTCAATTTTAACAGTTTTTAATATGAATTTCTAATGTAGTAATATTAATAAAAGTTTAGGTAATTGGGGTATTTCAAATTCAAAGTGGATTGAATTTTGATTGTTCTTTTTAAAATTACAACACAGTCAAAATGGAACCAAGTGAAGACAAATGCAGAGAACAAGAAGTTGATGATTTTGTCAGTGGAAGTGATGTACATTCAGACACAGGAAGAGATCCGGGATCTCAAGTCTGGTTAGACAACATCGAGAGGGATACAGTCTGTCCGGAAGGAAGACCTAAAGGTGAGGGTGGATCATGTGATGTGAGGGGTGGATCGTGTTGATGTGAGGGGTGGATTGTGTGATGTGAGGGGGTGGATTGTGTGATGTGAGGATTGTAATGTGTGATGATATGATGGTGAGGGGTGGTTCATTGAGTAATGTGAGGGGTGGATCGTGTATGGAGGTGGATTGTGTGATGTGAGAGGATTGTGTGATGTGAGGGGTGGATTGTGTGTGAGGTGATTTGTGATGAGGTAGTGGTGTGTTGAGGGTGGATTATGTGATGTAATGTGAGGGATGATTGTGTGATGTGAGGGGGATTGTGTGATGTGATGTGAGGGGTGGATCGTGTGATGTAATGTGAGGGGTGGATCATGTGAGTGTGAGGGGTGGTTGGTGATGTGAGGGATGGATCGTGTGATGTGAGGGGGTGGATCATGTAATGTGAGGGGTGGATCATGTGATGTAATGTGAGGGTGAATATGTGAGTGGAGGGTGATTGTGTGATGTGATGTGAGGGGTGGATTGTGTGATGTGATGTGAGGGGTGGATTGTGGAATTGTAATGTAGGGGTGGATCATGTAATGTGAGGGGTGGATCATGTGATGTAATGTGAGGGGTGAATTATGTGATTTGAGGGTGGATTGTGTGATGTGAGGGTGGGATTGTGTGATGTGAGGGTGGATTATGTGATGTGAGGGGTAGATTGTGTGATGTGAGGGGTGGATTATGTGATGTGAGGGGTGATTATGTGATGTGAGGGGTAGATTGTGTGATGTGAGGGGTGAATTATGTGATGTGAGGGTGGATTGTGGTGATGTAATGTGAGGGGTGGATTGTGTGATGTAATGTGAGGGGTGGATTGTGGTGTGTAATGTGAGGGGTGGATCGTGTGATGTAATGTGAGGGGTGGATTGTGACATATAAGGTGGAATTTGTAATAGAAGGGCGCATTGTAAGACGTGTGATAGAGTATGTAATAAAGGCATGAATCTTTGAGTTAAGGAATGGAATAAAATGAAAAGGTGGGCTGCAAAGAATTTGTGTAGATGTGTAACAAAGGGATGGATCAAGAGTTGTGGAATACAGTGTGTAATGAAGGGTTGGGTTGTAATGTGTTGATGGGTTTGTAAGTTTCAAAACAACTGATATAATATCTTCTTCAAAATTTTTGTAATTCATCATTCAACGCAAAATCCAAGTTTCAACATCATAAACCTACAATATGAAATTAAAACATTATATGACACCTATACAGACACGTAGCATGGATACCGACATGGTGCAACACTGAGGGCATCAGGTACTAACTCTAGGCATTGTGGCTCCCAGTAAACTTCTTGTGTATTCAGAATACACGTACACCATGGCACACTGTGCGTGGTGTAATATGACCATTTTACACCATGGCACACTGTTTGCATGGTGTAATACGACCATTTTACACCATGGCACCCTGTGCGTGGTTTAACATGACCAATTTTCAGCTTTTGACAGGGAATTACTTGTGTGACTGTCAATGCTATGTCTTGTTAAAATAAACTGCAATGATCTAGCAGACCCATATTCTGTTAATATCTATGTGGTGAATATGCTAAATTGTAACCAGTAGTGATTTAAATTTCTATTGCATAAAAATCTATGTATTCAGCACATCTATTTGTTGTTTTTGGAATTTATAAATTCTGAACTAGTCCAAAATCCGGACTTTTTTAACCAGTGCTTTGAATCTAAAGGTAACAATTGCAAAGTGCCAAAATTTTCAGTGCAGCACATAGCCCTACACCACAGGTATTCAGTATTGACCAGGGTTACATCACAGATATTGACTGGAGGTGACAACACAGGTATTGACTATAGATGATAACACAGGTATTGACTATAGATGATAACACAGGTATTGACTATAGATGATAACACAGGTATTGACTATAGATGATAACACAGGTATTGACTATAGATGATAACACAGGTATTGACTATAGATGATAACACAGGTATTGACTATAGATGATAACACAGGTATTGACTATAGATGATAACACAGGTATTGACTATAGATGATAACACAGGTATTGACTATAGATGATAACACAGGTATTGACTATAGATGATAACACAGGTATTGACTATAGATGATAACACAGGTATTGACTATAGATGATAACACAGGTATTGACTATAGATGATAACACAGGTATTGACTATAGATGATAACACAGGTATTGACTATAGATGATAACACAGGTATTGACTATAGATGATAACACAGGTATTGACTATAGATGATAACACAGGTATTGACTATAGATGATAACACAGGTATTGACTAGAGGTAACAACACAGGTATGTGACTAGAGGTGACAACACAGGTATTGACTAGAGTGTAAACACAGGTATTGACTAGAGGTAACACACAGGTAATTAACTACAGGTGACAACAAGGTATTGACTAGAGGTGACAACACAGGTATTAGAATTGACTAGAGGTGACAACAAAGGTATTCCAGTATTGACTAGAGGTACAACACAGGTATTGACTAGAGGTAGACAAACACAGTTATTAGACAGAGTGACAGACATACAATTGACCTAGAAGTGACAATCACAGGTATAGGACTAGGCGTAACAAACAGGTATTGACTAGAGGTGACACACAGGTTATTGACTAGAGGTGACAACACAGATGAAGAGGCTTGCACATAGATGAGTGACATAAAGCGTATTGACTAGAGTGCACACACACACTGGTATTCAAAACTGACTTGGATGAGAATACAGGTATTAGATATTGACTGAGAGGACAACACAGGTATGGGATGATGTCATGTATATTTTAAAAACCCTGGCAAAGGTGACATCACAGGTAATCGGTACTGACAAGCCTGGCTGTCAGTCATTACAAATGTATGGTATATTATACAGCGTCCATTGAATGGTATTAGTAGGTGGTTACTGTTGACTACTTTCTTTACTGAGCAATATACTTAGCATGACTTAAAAAAAACCATCACACTGTGATCCTTAATTTGATAGTTAAAGCAAAACATGGTTTTATGGTGCAGTGACATGTAAATATTTTTTAAAATTTTATTTTGATGTGAGTTTGCAATGCCCAGGGAAAACCGGTGAGAGGTATTGGTCAGTTGTGTCCAGTTACAAGGGATTGAAGATCAAAACAAGTGTGTGTGTGTGTTAGTGTGTGTGTTTTACTTTGAACCACCCTGTAGCAAATCTGAATGCTGTAATTTTGATAAACATATGATTTAGGAATTTTGAAATGCTCTGTAATAGCATCTGAGTTTTCTGTAATGGTGATTAAGTTCCTGATTTCCATCCCACCCTATTTCTGGGCTACAGGTGAATTTCTTTGAAAATGTGGAAGACAGGTCTTGGGATCAAGCAAGGTGTTAATGACCTGATAAAGAGGTTCTGATGATGGAACTAATCACCAATGTTAATTAAGCGTGTTCACAGCATATTAACTGATGAAGATGCATGCAGTTTTTTCCGCCTTACTTAAGTTTGCAGGAATTTTGAAGTAACTTAATTTTTGCCACCCATCAATTTTTTTGGGGGAAAAATGTGATGTCATGGAAATTAAAAGGTGTGTGTTTCATGGGAGGTTTTCTCTCTGTAGAAGAAGTGCATTTCTTAGAAGGAAATTTTAGAACGTCTTCACGATAAATGGACATATTATTCTTCTGATTCAAAGTGCATATACTATCGTTGAGTCATGTAAACATTTAATGAATTCTGTGTTGCAACTGGATTTAGAAAATAGTTTTTGCATGTGGGATACAGTGATTAACGAGACAGTCGTGATTTTAAACGGTGAAGTTCTGAAAATCATTTTGTGTCTTATCAATGTTTAAGCTCCTGATCATGTGATGCAAAATAATCTAATAATTTGCATCAAGTAAAATGATGTGCAGTCAGGGAACAGAATTCTTGCTTGGAAGCAGAAATGTTACCACGGGGATGAATTAATGAAGGATTTGCAGAAAGTAGCAGTGTACAATATCTCAATCAAGTGAATATGCTGCATTGTAATCCCAGGCAGGCCCGTTTACCTGCTGTCTTCACTTTCCATAGCAGCAGGATTATAAGATCTTGTTTTTAAACTGGATTTATTGATATTAATTAATTCATTTGGAAATATGATAAAGAAAATGATAAAAGACTCTGTTTGTGCCAATGAAAATTGTTCTGGAAGACAAGACATAATTTCAAATTGCCATCGTCAGTCAGGTGGGAAGAGAACAGGAAGAATGTGAGAAGTGGAGAAAACCTGTGATAAAAATAAAATTTTCAAATTTATTACACTGCAAGGAACCTCTAAATTGATTGGTAAAATGATTGTCAGCTGACGTAGGAACAAAATGGACATTCCAGCTGTGTTTATAATGGTTGCCGTGGTTTCCATTTTACTTCTCCTCTGCTATATTGCTTCAGTGGTGACCTATGGAGTTTGGATGATCAGAAATGTATGCTGTAAAAGTTTGCAATCAATTTTAGAGCATTGTAAAACTGAACTGCATTGAAAGAGTTACTGCTCTTGATGGGAAAAGTTAATTCTCGGTGACTAACTTGTAATGCGCTAATTTAGCTGCTTACAAGCAATCTGCTTACAAGCAGTGAAGGTGTCGAGAAACAGTATCCTAAAAAACCACATGCAATGAATGAGTTCAAAATTACAAGAGGATAATTGTGCATATATTCTAGAAATTGTCTCCACAAGAATGATTCAATCTTTGGCATTCCCCAAATTACATCCTCAAGATGTTCAAACCTGTTTCCAATTTGTGACTAAAAAATAAAATAGTCCTTAATTCTTTGAAGAAATCTATACGCAATGTCTTGCCAGTATTGCACATGTAATGAATTCAAATGATTGGTAATTTGCACCTTTCAATGATCTAGAAAGAATTTGGAATCAATTTCATGAGAACTATCTTGAGATAGAATTAATTCACACAAGATTGTTGGTTTGTAAGTTTAAGTTAGCGAACAGTAAAACACACTTATAGTGAAGCAATGGGGTGAACAATTTTCATTCCTTATAAACATAATTTTCAGGAGTTCATGATATTTTTAAAACTACAGAAATTTAAGATCTGACTTCACTGTAATATAAGAATGTTTGCTGTAACTTTGTGTTGCTGTATATTCAAGTGAGATATCAGAAATGGGTAGTTTACAGTACACCTTTTTGCAACAGATATATAATTCATTATTACAAATTAATTATAGGCCTTTGAAGAAGAGCTGAGCAGACGACAAACAAAACTAGATTCAGTGAATGAAGAAACAAAGCAACTGAATGATCAGGGAGCGGGAAAACTAGTGGAGGATGACGTCTCACGACTGAACAGACGATGGGAAGACATCAGTCAGCAGGTCAAAGGTCGCCGTGACATTACCACCCCAGACCGACCAGTCGTGTTTAAGTCCACCGTCATCACAACCACCACAGCGGCAGGGTTAAGTGACAGCTCCCCTGTAGAGTATCTACAAGACCTGCAGAAACTGGTGGAAGATTTGTCTCACATCCATACAATGTTGTTATCTCATTTACTACAAGGGAACTTGTATGATGATGTTGACCAACAGGGAGATCTACTGCAGGTGTGTGAGAGGGAAATCTGAATCTTTAGTTGATTTGTTGGGGAGGTAGTTGTTCCCCTAGAAATTTTATACAAAAATTATTACTTGAAAATTTTGATTTCGACTAAACTTATTCTATTCAAATTCAAATACATGTACCAAGTATAGAAAATTTTTGAAAACTTTGGCAAGAAAGACATCAAATGAGCCATTCAAAAAAAAAGGGGGGGGGGGGCAGAAACGTCACAATGTAAAATGTGAGGTCATCTTATGCATACTCCCAAAGAAAGACATCATGATTGGCTGATCATGTGATATCTTAACGACAATATTAATGTATCTCTGTTGTTTTTGAGGAATCGTTTTCCCAGAGTTCATAGTTTATCATTAAACATCTTAAGGGCCCTTTTTGCTAGGAACGGCTCAAATGATAATTCAAAACAATCCTAAAAGAATCTTAAGTGCAGAATGGTGTTAGATACTCTGAAATGATTTGGCCATAACTGGAAAGCATCAAACTTGAAAGCTGAGCTTTACTATCAATTTCTACTGGCTACTCAATATTGCCTGCTAGATTGGGATGTTGCACAATATTGATCAGCTGCAGAAATTTAAAGAATTGTAGGTGAAAATTCTAAGTTCTAGGGGTTATATAATGAATCTGGGAACTGTGTCCTTACAGGAAATCAAGGGTCTCCTGGAGGACGTACATCCCCGTATTGAGGAAGTGGAACAGCAGCGACAAGAAGTGCTGCCCCAGTGTTCTGCGGAGGAAGCGGGGCGTGTCCGTCTGACACTGGAACAGCTCCGGGCAGACTGGGCGCAGGTCAACAGCCAGTTCAACACATCATACAAGTAAGACCACATCTAGATCTCTCATCGATGTATACTAAGTTATCCAAATTGTAGAAGATTCTGGAAGTGCTATGTGCTTTTAAGAATTTATAAAATGTAATTTTTACAAAATCTGGGTGCAGAAGAAAATGCATTGAAGCTTGTCTTTAATCCTTCTGTTGCAAACAAAATATTTGATGGGCATTATGATTTGCTGGATAAGTGTGTTGTGGAAACAGCGTGCTTCTTTATAGTCTGAATTAATACAGGTTCTCAGAGATGTTGTTAAAAGGTTGGAATTTGAATGCCACCTAAATTAACGTGAGAGTGGCGAGATACATGTACATCCAGGCGACTCTCTGTAAAATCAGAATGAATGGAAAGGAAAATGCTTTTGCCATGCTTCTGCTTTAACAGGACTGGGAATAATCTGCTTTAATATATCCCAGCAGGAAGGGATTTTTTCTTACCTAGGAAAGTGTTGGGTTTAATTTACTTGGCCTAATGAATTTAATGTGACAGAGAGATGTACCAGGAGATTGGAGGAAACTGTGGCACCTTGCTCTGTTGTAGACTCTGCCTTGCTGATTTTTCTCTGGGCAGCCTTACAATAATTTCCTAAGGTCAGTGCTGCATTGCAATCATGGGAAGTACTATTTGTGATTAACTTTTACCCCATGCAATAAAGTTACTGTACAGTACCTGGCCATAAGTGAGTCATCATTTCATTTTTCAACTATATATTTCATTGAAAACACAATTTTTTGTAAAAATCTATTGTGATGTGAATTTGGTACAATTTTCATAATTTGTTCACATATATTCATAATTGTTGAAATTTTCTTTTCCTATGATTCTATACAAATTGTGATGTCATGATTGAGAAAATTGTTTATGAAATCACCATGGCAAAATTTTAAACCTCAAAATACTATTATTTCTTTAACAATCTATTACGTAAAATTTCAATTCTGCATTTGGCCTGTGATTTCACCGCAACACCAAAATATAATATAATTTTGAAATCATGTGAAGAAACTACAAACAATTCTGCATTTTTAGATATAATATTCATAAAAATGAGCTATAATGAATGCTGCAATAAGTCTTTTCAAAACGGCCATTTTCAATGAAATATATAGTGAAAAAATGAATGATGACTCACTTATGGCCAGATACTGTAGATAATTTAATAAAAAGTAAAAGAAAGGACACCTCCATGGCTTATAAGAGTGTCATTTTGGAGACGAATATCTTAAGAATTTAATCACTACAGAGATGAAGGGCAGGAAAAAGTATGAAGATTATAGGTCAAGGTCGTAAATCTACATTTGTGTTGGCAATGTGAGGATTGTGCACTAGACGATGTCTTTGTGTGTGAACTTTATTTAGATACCTATTAAGAGCACCTGTTACATATACAGAATGTTTAAAGGAGTGATCCTCAGTCTGATTTATACACCTTTTAAAATATACAGAGATCTGGTGCATTCATTTTAATAGAGCTTCATTGTAAAGTCGTTTGTTCACTATATGACTGTTGAATTAGTTTAAGCTATCTGTTGATTGACACAAATCACAGTATCTGACTTCATTATCTGTACAGATATTTAAACTATTTGCTGTGTAATCATCCTGCTAATTACAAAGAGCAGTAGTCTTAAAAGACTTTGAAAGAAGTTGGTGCCTTTTGAAACATTTTCAGCTTAATTGAAGAGAACGCAGTCAGTTAAACATTTTAGAAAGCCACAGATTTTGTGAATTGACCTTCTATAAAGGGATTAGAGATGACTAGCTCCCTCTGGGACTATCAAAGGTGACGGGTATTATGGGTAATCCTTCTGTTCAGTGATATGATCATGCAGAGAGACCTATCCTGATTGGTTGTCACTTACGGGTCACCAATCAATCGGACACAGGAGAGGGATCTTCCTGTTGTTGTGCTGGCCTAGATAGGATGATTGGACAGATCTAATGATAGCTGCGTTGTCTCTATTCACCAACTAGATAAGGGTGGGCGGATTCTCCAGGTGAATTACACGTTTGATTGAACTAGGCTATGATTTACCGTAGTCATCCCAAAGAAGTTTTTCTTTTTCTTTCTGTGATGACTTGGTACTCTATGCATTTGTGCACTGTTACCGATACTGATGTTTGATTTGTTCTTTTAGGTCACCTGAGTTGCTCAGGTAATCTATTGCTATAATCTGCATCCCTCGTTCATCACATGTTAACAATTAAAACATTTTTCACTGTTTTTCAATAACTGCTCTTTCATTTTTTGTCATATTTGATATGAGGC
Source organism: Ostrea lurida (assembly GCA_903981925.1). Classification (NCBI taxonomy): domain Eukaryota; kingdom Metazoa; phylum Mollusca; class Bivalvia; order Ostreida; family Ostreidae; genus Ostrea; species Ostrea lurida. The sequence goes on from CAJDSM010000151.1 coordinate 41,897, forward strand.
ATCTTGGAGACAAGGAAGACATGAATTGTAAAATTTCAGGACTTATGGGGCCTTAGGAATAGGGCAAAACTACCATAAATTGACCTATTTTAAATAATCTTTTTTCTGTAGAACGTACAGCACATATGTAAGAAAACTATAAATGTCATGGTGGTGGAGGTTCTAGCTGACTCCAGGACTGGGCCAAACTTAGTACATGTATAAATAGTGTCTGCATGTGTAGAACATTTACATCTCAGAGGTCTGGATTCGGGGTCCAGGTTTGGACCAAATTTATTGATTATGATAGATTTTGTCTTTAATTTTGCTGATTCTGAATAAAACCTAAATGCATATTTAGGAGGAGCAAAAGGTGAACAAAATTGTGAATTTTGCAACCCCCAGTTTTCTTACTCGAGGCAAGGTCCAGGTCCAAACAGTCATTAAAACAATGTTCCAGCCAATGCAACCTTTGACCTTGATGATGATCCATATTTGGTAATGATTATGCGGACAGGTGGTCCTGCGAAGCTGGATGGAACTACATGTAGAGTGCAACAAACGGGAATTTTTTGAATGATAAAAGCACTGTCAATTTCAAAAGAAAATTTTCAGTGAATGTAAATATGTAAAGCCTTCCATCAATAAGGAGTACGTTTGGTGGGCTTTTGTGTATTAATTAAGAACACATGTTGCTTTAATCTGCTGTTGAATATCAGGATTTAGCTTAGATCTGCAGAATAAGAAAATTATTGATTTCAAAGCCCTTGGTGCCAGTGATACTTTTAACTCGATCAGGAGACCAATGTGGCCTGTGGGCCTCTCGTCATGTATAGGTAANAAAGCCCTTGGTGCCAGTGATACTTTTAACTTGGGAGACCAATGTGGCCTGTGGGCCTCTTGTCATGTATAGGTACACTCTTAACAGTATCATGTTGCATTCAACATGCCCAAGCAGATGACTGCAAAATTTTACAAAGAGTGTGGCATTGAAAGATTTATTGAAAGTTGAAGTGTGTGTTTAGAGTCTATTAAAGGTTGAATTTGCTTTAATACAATCTCGTAAGAAGTGTCATTCAGTGATCAAATACATTGAGAGCTCTTCTATTGGAGACAGTATATGGTGGTCTCCAAATTCTTTAAATTTTCTTAAAAGGACAATGTTGAGAGGGTTTTTTTTTTTCAATGCAAAAAGAAAAGAGAAGTCAAGCATATTTATCTGAACTTTGACACGGACATGCCTCCCTGGGGATCCTTTTCTTCAGAACTGAGCATGGAATTTGTATAAGAATCACAATATCTCTTTTTAACTAGGCTGTACATTGCTGTGGATAATTAGATTTGAGTCAATATTTGCATAGTTTGTGTGGACTTGTGATAATTTTGGACAAAGTGCTTCTTTCATGGTGATGAAAACACACTTTATTTGACAAGATTTGCATGCCAAAAAATAAAGGAGAACTTAAAGAAGCCCTTTAGTTATAACCACTTTGATAATTTTAAGGAGATTTGAGTGAAAATTTTAACAAGGGGAAAAAAAAGAAAGAAGAAAAACATGAATTTTAAAGATCTATTGTAAATTAAATGTAAAAATTTGAAATAAGATATATGTTGAATGGAATTGAATGAAATGATGATTCTTATGTGAGTCACAAACTAATGGCTATTGTTTGAGTTTTCAGTGTCATTTATGCTTTAAGCGTATATTTCTGTGACTGTTCTAAAGACTTGGAATAATGTACATGTACGATAAGGATTTATAGAGAAGTTAGAAAGAGTTACTGCTCTTATGAAATGATAGCTACATATACACACTATGATTGTTGGGGTCGTGACTGAAGATTAGGGTATTTACGGCGAGGGACTATCCACACATGTATGTTCAGAATTCTAACTGTGTGCTGAGGATACTTCACGGGATTAATATTTTGGATGGATGAGGATGAAAATAAAATTTCTCTTCATTTTTGAAGCATCTTCATAATTAATTTTACAAGTGAAAAAAAAAATTGTGATATTTGTAAGTGAATTATGGCTACTATTCATAATCGGACTATCACAGTGCCTTATGATCCGGAATTCATCAAGTAAGTAAATAAAACAGACTTATCTCAGTACAGCAATCTGTCAGACAGAAAATATCAGTACTCATTACTCAATACAAATGAATGGGATTTTTTAAAGGTTAAAATTTAATAAGGGAGATGCACACTATAATATATATTATACATGCACATGTGTATATAAGTGGGTAATTAAGCCCCTGATATAATTAAACCCAGCAGTGCTCTAGAATAAGTGTTAAATTCGTAAAAATACACAAGAATACTGCATGATGCTTTGATTTTTTTTTCAAAAGATTCCATATAATGTACTGCAGGTTTATTTTGAACAGAGGGAGAGTTACAAAATCCTAAAAATTGAAAATGAAATTTGCAATTGGAGGGATATGAATCGACACAAGTGTCAGAGTTTATCTATAGAGTTGCGACTGATAGATAGGACAAGTAACACATGCTGTATATTGCGATCAGGTAACCTGTGATTATTGATACCTGGATGTCAGTCGGCCGGCACCTACAAAGTCGTCGTCAAATATATGTTAAGTAATATTATAGGTATATAAACATGCACTCCTTGACCCCTGATAAACAAGTACTCTAGTTGAATTAGTGCAATGATGATTGCAATTTTAATATTAAGGTGATCGAGGGAAAAAGTCCCAATTTATTTATAAGAATTATCAGATGAGTTCATTGTGTTCTGTGTTGAATATACATGTAATATATGTAATCAGCTAACTCATGATGAAGGATTTGCCATGAACTGATGGGTTAACATATGTTGATGCCCTCTTGGAGTAATGTATCAAAATAACCATTGTTTACATTCCTGGGAAATATATTTATAACAGCCTGCGATCTAGAATAGTTTGCTGTAGCTATAAGCATCTGATTGGGTATAATTCCAGGCTTCTTCTATTGATCCTCTGTATGTGTATGTAGTAGTTGGATAATCATTGAATTAAGATGTGCAATGTC